>VXAC01002666.1:70214-112760 GCA_013399225.1 Rhipidura dahli | reverse complement strand
TTTTTTTTTTTGTTTTTTTTTTTGTTTTTTAGCCTGTTCAGGTTAAAAGAAACCCCAACCAACCAAACTAAAGACCAACCAAACCAAACAAAAAAACCCCACCATCAAATAACCATGCACAACAACCCATAAGTCAAGACTGAAATCATTGTTAGTGATGTAAGTCTTTCTGGACTTGCTGTACTGGTTGCATTGGAAACATCAGTATTTGCCAGAAGCTAAGAGGTGTCTAGGGTAGCCAGTCTCAATTTGGTCTTGAATTCAGAGCAAACAGAATGCTGGTTCTTAATGACTTTTTCTGTTTATTGTAACAGAAAAGAGTTTGCTGTTATTAATTAGCAGAGGGTGAAAGATGTGAATACTGAACAACTTATTTTCAAACTCTTGAACAGCAAAAGAAAAACTCTTTGGTTTTTCATTTCCATGCTTTCGTAGAGAAGAACATAAACTTATTAACAACCCTAAATTTAAAATTTGTACTTTCCCTCATAATTTCATACCCCCCCTGCATTGTTACGCTTTTATTTGCAGAATGTTAAGTATGTTCTTACGGGGCGGGGATGTATGTAGTAGCTGTATGTAACAGAGAAGGAAAGCAGAAACAGTAACATTTATTTTTCACAAAAAGCTTCCAAATGCACTTAGGGGAAGAAGCTTTGTTATATCCTTCTTCAAGAGTAGTAACCTTTGCAAACTTAGGTATTAATAATATGAAATGCAGAGGTGTTTGTTTTTTTAAGAAAGCAGTGTCTCAGTTTACATAAAGGGCAATAATGGAAACATTTCTTTTAAAACTGCAAAACTTACATTTGATAAAATTTAGAAAAAGTAGATTGAAAAACCTAAGGCTTAAATTCTTAGTATATATGACCCCTCAGATTTTTCTCTCCAAACTTGTGATTAATCTCCTTGTTTAAAGATGAACATGTGAGAACATGTTTTGCAGACTGGAATCTAAATGTGTAGTTGCACATAGGTATAACTTATACACAGTTATGTACACTATCTGAAGCTCTTCCTGTTGAGTCTGCAGTGAATACAGTCTTGTTTCAGTTGTTAACTAAAATGCATTTACTGTTTTATTTGAATGTACAGTAAGGTAACTTTTTAGTTGTTGCTTGTTTATTCTGAAAATTATTTGTATAAATCATCCTACATAAGTCGTATGTTTCACAGTACTGTCAATTCAAGCTTGTTGACTGTGATGAACATATATTTTAGTAGTTATGTGAAAAATAACAAGTCAGAGCTGATTTGAGAACCTTAAAAAAGCGCACAATCATCACGAGTTTCACATTTGTTTTAATATGTTCTGTCTCCAATTCACTTATATATGTAGTTAACTTGTTTGCACTATATAATATTGTAATTTAGATGTTAAATTTCATTTTAGGCTTAAAAACAGATCATAATTTTGGAGTAACAGATTTCAGAAATTCTTTACATATGTTGGAAATGAAATTAAGTAATTTCAGATTTATAGTAGAATTTTGGGGATTTATTTGATAAAATATTTTAGATGTTTGCAAGGGAATAAGCTCAGAAGTGTGCATCTATGTTGTAAGGTGCACTTTTGCATTGGGATACCCTTCCCCTTATAGTATGTTGTTCTTTATTATAAAATAACACACTGATAATTTTTCAACCCCAAATATATTTTTCAACACAGGAGTCATGCATGTAAGTTGTACTCTTCAAGTCATCAAATCATTTATTTTATCTTACCATATCTTTATCTATAGCTTCTCCTCTTATGGGTGCCCAAAGTTTTCCTAATCTGACTACAACTGGTACCACATCAACAGTGACCATGTCTACATCCAGTGTTACTAGCAGCAGCAATGTAGCTACAGCAACTACAGTTTTATCTGTTGGTCAGTCGCTTAGTAATACTCTAACTACTAGCCTAACATCAACATCTAGTGAGAGCGATACAGGGCAGGAGGCAGAATATTCTTTATATGGTAAGTTTCATTTTTAAATGAACATAAGCATTAGACTTCCCATTAATGACTTTTCCTTCTATCCCATTGTTATGATTTTCTCATATAGTAGTTTCTTTACTGAAAAGTATTTGAAAGTTGAGCTGTTCATATGTTACTAGTTCTGTAAGGCAGTAAGTAAAATAATGTTAACATAGTATTTCCTTCTGTTTTCAAATCTTTATTTTCTACAGTTTCTATCCTATATTGCTATTATTTATTGTATAGTTTATGTAGGCACTTAAATATTTTCCCTAATCAAGTTTAGCTCCTAATGTAGTTTGCATATGTACTTCTAATTACAGTCAAAATGTTATTTTTTGTTGTGTTGTATAGGCATGCTACATGCACAGTTTGATGTACCTTTTATTACTCTGATTGAAAAGCATTCACCATTAGGCACATTGTACCCTTAAAATAGCTTCCAGGTATCTCAATACCATAATACTAATTGCAAAAAAAAATTGGAAAAAACAAAAAAATTGACAGGAAGAGTGAAATTACATGATTTACAAACAGATCCAGGGTTCTGTGGATGCTATACCCTAGAAACAGACTTTAGGACAGAAGTTACTTGAGGCATGTGAATACAGTGAAAGAAGATTTAGATAACTTGGTCAGTAATACATAGGAATCAAGCTGATAAAATGAGAGGAAGAAAAACCTGGGATGGATATGGGAAAATGCTTCCTAAAATAAAGCTTATTGAATTGTGAGATATTCTTGAAAGAAAAGATACTTGATTTATTTAAAATATTGTTTGATTAAGATTGTGTTCTATTTTGTTGCCTATTGAAATTGCTTGAAAAATTTCTGGCCATTTCAATGGGTACTGGAATTGAGCTGCTTGGAGGCAGTTGATTAATATATCTGCATATACCATTTCCCTTTACTCTGTTAATTAAGTCTAATTTCATGTTTTGATTGTGTGACAAGTCTTAAATTATATCACCAACAACTGAGCAAATAGAGTGCATTCAAGTATCAGTAAGGGTGGTAGCAACAATACAAAGGATGTTTGAGTGGTATAGATAGTTTCTATGTGCACAGAAAAGTGTAAAAGTTCAGAGCTTCATCCCAGTCCACTTGGATTGCTGTGAACTTCTGGTCAGGTTTTGGGAGGTTGTTTTTTAGTCTTAGTATTAACTGAGTAAACCAGAATTTTGCCTTCAACTTCTTGTTACAGTAATTAATTAGCAATTGAATCTTTAAAATAACACTCTTAAATGTTTACCTTATATAACCTTTATATTGCAAGTTATGGTCTAAACCACACATTTGTAGTGGAAATTACATCACTCACCTGTTTTTAAATTATTGAGACATAGAAATAGATAATATGCATTTGTACACCATTTTTTTGGTGATCTTTTGTAATCCAAAATAAGTGTAATTATAAAATATTATAAGCAAGTGAGAAATGGATCACTCTTGCTGATCACTTTTACCAATAGTAAGTGCTTCTATAATTATGCTATTGACTAGATCCATGGACTTTTTAACAGGTATATGCTTTTATCACAGCTTTTATTCCTGTTAAGCAATAGGCAATGTTTTAGTTTTCTTATTCTGGTTTAAGTAAGATTTGCTTTTTCACTCTTTCCAATGCTTCTGTTCTTTAATTTTAAAAATTCTGCTTTAAAGGTTATTCTTGGCTTTTGCTCTGTATGTAAACATATATATATGTGTGTTGTAGATTTTCTTGATAGCTGCCGAGCTAGTACTCTGTTGGCAGAGTTAGATGATGATGAGGATCTACCTGAACCAGATGAAGAAGATGATGAAAATGAAGATGATAACCAAGAAGATCAAGAATATGAAGAAGTTATGGTATGGTATAGTTAGCATAGATGGTATATTAATTGATTAACAGGTGCATTAAAAAATCCACAGTTCTTTTTTTTTTTTTTTGCAATAGGGAGTCCTAGCTATAATATCTCCATTAATTAAAACACATTTATTTAGATTTACTTAGTTTCTTGCATGTAGTCAAAAACACAAGAGAAGTGTTTTTAAACACCAGGATACCCAAGACCTTATAGGTCAGAATTAATGTTTTAAAACCAGGCTGGGAACAAGTTGACAGACAGTAGAAATGATAGTTCGTAGGCTGATGAAATGGTATAACTTTGTGGATACACTGCTGTATTTTGTAATGATGCAGTTCTGGGGTGTGTTTAACTGTAGGCCTGTATGAAGCAAAAATTTGCCAGGGGAAATCTCTCTCTTCTCAAAAAAATCCCCAAAACCCCGGCAAAAAAACCAGTAGGGTGGGGGCAAGACAAAACTCAGCATGGTAGTTCACATGGTTCTTGCCTACCTTGTCAGGACTTCTAGCTTTTCATTTGGTTGTTCTTTATTAGTAGGAATAATGCATGGCTTTCATTAATATTGCAGGATCTAAGGAAAAATAGAAGGCTTCACTAATGCTAATTTTATGTTTTACAGAATAAATATAGTTTTATGGAATTATAGAAACTTAATCTTGTAGTTAATAAGCAAATATTTATTTCATTTGAACCAAAATATTTAGCATTTTAACTTACTGTAATTACGCTTTTAAGAGAAACTCAAGTACATTACTAAACATCTCATTTCACCTTCTCCACTAAGATACATAGTTAGGAAAAAAACCAAGACAGAACTACTTAAGTGGATCTCTACAAACAGTAACTTTAGTTTGTAGAATGTTGAATAATTTAAAAAATTATTAAATGGAGTTACTATTGTTGTTGATGGGAAGCAGCAGAAACAGCTAAAATAGACTTTGCTTGAGATTACACAGCAAGAAGCTGGTCTGGAAAAAAAAAAATTTTCTTTCTTGGGTTCCAGTACTATTCCCTTTGATATACAACATAATTCTTCTCAATGAGGAGTTGAACAGATTAAAAACTTGTTGTAGAAAATTCATAAGCAATTAGTGTTTGTTAAAGCTTATTGAAAATTAGATTCTTTGCCCCACCAAAATAGTTCTAGTATTTTGATACTTGATTTAATCTCTGGATAAAATGTGTATACATTATGTATCAATATATGTATACACTTTGGAAAAAAGTGCTTCTTGTTTTCAAAAAAATTATTGTGTTTCTTTTGGCATCACTGGATATATTTGAACCCCTGGTGTTACAAAATTTGTGGAATACACAAAATATCTGCACCAACTTTGCTGGTCTACAGTATTCTGTTTTCCTATGTTCTGGTGCTTCATGGAAACGTTCCAGAAACTATAAATACACCTGTTTTAGGCTTAGTCCATTTATGTTGATTTCTGTGGGTTTGATAATTCTGATTCCTGCTTGACCAGTTAAGTGGAACTCTTATGTGCCAGCTTTGATTTATTTTATGTTGATTTTGTAGAGAAAATTAACACAATGAAGACATAATGAAATGATGGAATGGATGAGGTTGATAAGAACCACAGTGGGTCATCTGGTCCAACCTCCCTGCTCAAGCAGGGTCATCCTAGAACACATGGCACAGGACTGTCTTGACGGTTCTTGAGTATCTCCAGGGAGGGAGACTCCACAGCCTCTCTGGGCAACCTGTCTCAATGTGTGATCACTCACACAGTAAAGTTCTTCTTCATATTCAGGTGGAACTTCCTGTGCATCAGTTTCTGTCTCTTGTCGTATTGCTTGGCACCACTGAGAAGAGCCTGCATACATCTTCTTGACACCCTCACTTTCAGATACTGACAGACACTGATCAGGTCCCCTCCCAGTTGCTTCTTCTTGAGGCTGAGCAGGCACAGCTTCCCCAAGCTTTCCTCATTAGTCCCTTTATCATATTTGTAGCTTTGGCTAGACCCTCTCCAGGAGCTCCATGTCTCTCCTGACTGAGGAGCCCAGAAATGGACACATCACTCCAGATGCAGCCTTACCAGAGCTGAGGAGAGTTGCAGTTCAGTTTGTGACTGCTGTATTTATGAACTGAAATGTTTTAAATCAAATTATTCTCTTTAGCAGAATCAAGAAAAACAACTAGGGTTGGGGTTTTTTTGTTTTCTTTTTATTTTTTTAGGAAGAAGAGGAGTATGAAACCAAAGGAGGCCGTAGAAGAACATGGGATGATGATTATGTATTGAAACGGCAGTTTTCTGCTTTGGTTCCTGCTTTTGACCCAAGACCTGGTCGTACTAATGTGCAACAGACAACTGACCTAGAAATCCCTCCACCAGGTATGCTGACAAGATATGTGATGCTTAATCTGACTTTAGGATGGAGATGAACTGTTAAGGGCCAACTGGATCTGGGGATCCTGTCACTACTAACCAGTACAACATGCTCTAGCGGCTGTGTGGCTTTTCTCTGTTTAAATGGGAGTTTCATCTGCCTCTGCAGGTCTAAGCATTATTGAGGGAAAAGTAAATTAAATGCTGTGTAAAATGAGCATGATAAATAATAAAATCTCTTGATATGATAAGGATTATTCTCTTAAATGTCTTGGTACGTCTAGTTCAACCACAGGAGCTTAATTGTGTTAAAGCTACACAGAATAGCTTTGATTTGAGAGAGTATGCTGAAACAGTGCAAAGCCAAGGCAAGGGTAAGGGTAATGCAGTGATGGAGCAGTGTGAACAATCAGCAACACAGTACCTGATTTGCTGCTTGGCTCATTTGTTCATTCTTAAGTTCATTACAGAGAGGAATAAGTAGGTTTTAGCATGTGTGCAAATAAGCCACTGCTTATTTTGAAGAACTGAAAGGAAGATACTGTGTATGAAAATAAGAATACATGTGCTGTGATAATATCTAAGGAGATACCAAGATGTAGGGATCAATAGGGATTTCAGAAATTCCTGTTAATTTTACTCCCATAAGGAAATGCATCAATCATAACTTAATTCATAGTTAGAACTCAGTCTCATCTCTTTGGCATGTGTGCAGTAAGTCATTACACTTCCTTATTGAACCATGTTATTGGTGCTTAAGCCACCTTGTCATGCATTATATATTTGGTATTAAGGGTTCTCAAATGATTTTTGCAGGTACACCTCATTCAGAGCTCTTGGAAGAGGTTGAGTGCATGCCTTCACCACGTTTAGCACTTACCTTGAAAGTTTCAGGTCTTGGAACAACTCGAGAAGTAGAACTGCCCCTAACGAACTTTCGATCTACCATCTTTTACTATGTACAGAAATTGTTACAGCTTTCCTGTAATGGCAGCGTGAAATCTGACAAACTTAGACGTATTTGGGAGCCAACATACACGTAAGCTCACCAGTTAATTATTCTCTGTAGAGCACTGTGACTGATTAGGAAATGGATGGGAAACAATGTTAATTTTTTAACTCCTCCTCTGTAATAAGCAATGCTAGAATTTATTTTTTTTGGTGTTTATGTCAGGATGTTATTACTGGTTTTAAAACTATTGCTGTGCCTGCAAAACCAAAGAAAAAACCATAACCTTTAGGGATCTGCTTGGAAAAATCCCATGGGGTTATAGTCCTAGTGAAAAGAGAAGTCCAAGAGAGTTGATTGATTTTTTTTCCAAGGATCACATTCTCCAGACTGAAGAACAGTCTATCCCAATATGTAGGAAGTTAGGCAGAGTCAGTAGGAGACCTGCATGGATGAACAAAAAAAGCATGAAAGGGAAGCATGCAAAGAGGGGAAGAGGGGTCAAGTGATCTAGAAGGAACTCTAGTTGTCCCAGCTTGAAGGTAGAGCATTAGGAAAGCCAGAGCACATCTGGAGTTGAATCTGGTGAGATGTGAATGGCAAAAGGTTAATGAACACTCATTTGACATGTAGGTCCATGGGACCCAATGGAATGTACCCAGAGGAGCTGGCCATTCTTTATTATCTTTGGAAAGTCATGAGGACTGGGAGATACTTCTGAGGACCAGAGAAAAGGAAGGGTCATTTTTGTTTTCCACAAAAGCAGGAAGGATCTTGGGAACTACAGACTGGTCACTCTTTAATCCCTGGAAAGGTGATGGAGATAGTCCTGGAAACCATTTTCAAACAATGAAGCATAAGGAGGTGATGGGAAGTCTGTGGCATGGATTTATGAAGAGAAAATCATGCTTAACCAGCCTTAGGCCTTCTACTGTATGCCTGGCTCAGTGGATGAGAAGAAAGTGGCAGACATTATTTACCTCGACTATAGCAAGGCTTTTGACGCTTTCTCTCTCACTGACAAACTTAGAAAGCATGGACTAGGTAGTGTCTGAAAAAGCCCTGGACTGCCAGGCTCACATGGTTGTGGTCCTTGGTGTAAAGGTCAGCTGGTGTACCCCCAAGGGTTGATACTGAGTCCAGGACAGTTTAAACATCTACATTAGTGGACTGTATGATGGGACAGAGCAGGCCATCAGCTTGCAGGCAAAACAAAACTGGGGAGGAGTCACTGTTGGACCAGACGGTTGTGCTGGCATTCCAAGAGACTTCATCATGCTGGAGGAATGGGGAGACAGAAGCTTTGTGACGTTTCACAAAGGGAGATGTAAAGTCTGTCAGCTGGAGGAAAACCTGCTTGTGCTGGTTCAGGTTGGGGGTCACCTGGCTGGAAAAGAGGTTGTTGAAAAAGGCCCTGAGGGTCCAGGTAGACATAAAGTTGAGCCAGCATATCTTCTAAGTTAATTCACAGAGAGCTTCCCTAGGACTTCAAAATTTTAGAGTTGGTGCATGTGTAGTGAAGAATCTAAAGATGGCTTGGGAAATTGGCACAATGAAGGTTGTTTGATTAGTCAAGTCTCACTTAAGGAAACATAAATAATTTGCAAGATAAATACCAACATCGTGAAAATAGAGCTCAAGAACTTAGCTGCCCCCGAGTATCCCAGAGGTTTTGTGCAGCAAAGAGCAGCTGCTGTTGCTGTTTTATATCATATTATCTAACAAGTCAATGTATAATCTCAGAACTTAAAAGGATGTGCTATGAGTGTGAAATATTAACTCATTGTTTTGATGTTTAGAATCATGTACAGAGAAATGAAGGATTCTGATAAAGAGAAAGAAAGTGGAAAAATGGTAAGGCCTACTTCTGTGCCTTTGTGTTTTATGGCTGTTTTAATAAAAGCAAAAGAAATCTTATTGCAGTTTTTGAAATGCTACATTAAAAAAAACTAACAGTTTTCAATTACTTAAAGAATATGAGTGAGTACATTTGTAAATGCATGCTCCTTTAAGAAAGACATTATATATTGCATGTGAAATCTCAAAGACTTTACAATCAGGAAAAACCAACATTTGGTGGTTCCTGTTGTAGGGTTGCTGGTCAGTAGAGCATGTGGAGCAGTACCTTGGCACTGATGAATTACCAAAGAATGACTTGATAACCTACCTGCAGAAGAATGCAGACTCAGCTTTCCTGCGCCACTGGAAATTAACCGGCACTAATAAAAGTATTAGGAAAAACAGAAATTGTTCCCAGCTCATAGCTGCATACAAGGTATATGTCTGCATCCAAATTTTTTCTATTATGAATGGCTGTGTGCTTTGTTTTGCAGCTTTAAAGATTCTTGTGGAGGGAGAGCCATGATATTTATAGGGAAGTTGAATATTCAAAAGCCAATTACCAAGTTTAGGTTTTGCTGTTCTTGCCTTTTTATTTTAACATCTCCTGTTAAATCTAGTTGTGTTAAAATGCGTTTGAATCATGATTTGCATCATGCGCAATTTGAGTAATTGTTAAGTTTGAGCACAGTAACCATTTTGATTTTTTCAAATCATCAACTTGGAATGCAGGCCTAAAGACAGCAACACACACAGTTTTCATTCTTAACCATTTTTTTAACAGGATTTTTGTGAACATGGTTCAAAATCTGGATTGAGTCAAGGGGCCATTTCTACTCTTCAAAATTCCGATATCCTTAGTTTGGCCAAGGAACAACCTCAGGCCAAAGCTGGCAGTGGACAGAACTCCTGTGGAGTAGAAGATGTTCTGCAGTTACTTAGAATTTTGTATATAGTTGCCAGTGACCCTTACACAGCACGGACTTCTCAAGAAGGTAACTTAGTTGTTTTGCAGAGCTTCTGAAATATTTTAATGAAAACAAAATAAAGGAAAACTTTTCTCTTGATTATTTTCAGAAGGAGATGATCATCCTCAGTTTAACTTTCCACCAGATGAATTCACAAGTAAAAAAATTACTACAAAGATTCTGCAACAGATTGAGGTATTACACTAATACATTATACACAGTGTATATATGTAATACTGTTTTAGGACTCTATTATTCCCTTCCTTACCTTGACTGTTTGAAATTATTAGTTTTTTGCCATTTTTGATTTTTGAATTGTTTCGTAAATACTTTCTTTCTTATATTTTGAATGAGTAAATTTTCTAAGAACAGGCTAGTCTGAATAAAAACATGCAATCTGTTTTTGTACAAAGCATACAAAACTTTTTTACTTGATATATTTTAGTTATGAATAATAATTTTTTTCTGTACCAGACATCAATGTTATAATTTTAGTGTGTCTATGTCTGCCTGATGATATTGTAAAAAAGGCAATTTATTGTGTTGGGGTTCACAGACATTTTTATTACTCATACATTCTACATAAAGCTTTCAAAAATAGCATTTAGAAAACATCTGACTGGTACCAGGTTAGTTATATACATTAAAAAGAAAACTTTTAAGATGTAGTTCTTCAGTAGAACTACATTTTCTTCAACAAAGATTAAAGAAGATTCTCAACTTAATTAGCCCTCATGTGCTTTTTGAGGTTGAGGGGTTTTTTACAGTCACACTGTCCTAATTGTTTAAAAAAAGTTTCAATTTTTCATGTTCTTTTGAAGATTTTTCTGGCACCATGAACATCCTTGTAGTTAAAATTTCTGTGGCATAGTTTATTATAATTGTATTTCAGAAGGGACTATAGTAATATTTCAAGGGGATAACTTCTATACCACCAAGTTTCTTTCATATCTTCGGATATTGAAAAGGTAATATCTAATTTCTTTTGGGCAAAACTCAGGAGTAATTCTCTCCAGGTAATTGGGTACTTAGGTCTCCTCACAGTACTTTGAGTAGTGTATATCCCAGAAATTTACTACAGCTTTTATCATCTGTGTCAAAGCACTCTGTGTCCACTCTTAAGTCCTAGAGAGTTTATGAACTCGCAGTCACAGAATATGCTGAGTTGGAAGGGATCCATCAGGATTATCAAGCCCAACTCCTGGATCTGTCAGGACATCCCAGGAGTCACACCTGGTGCCTGAGAGCATTGTCTAGATGCTTCTTGAACCCTGTCAGGCTTGGTGACCTGTTTACCCACCCTCTGGGCGACAGTTTTTCCTGACACCTACCCTAAACCTCCCCTGACACAACTTCAGGCCATTTCCTTGAGTCCTGTCACCCCAGAGAAGAGATGGGTGCCTGCCCCTCCTCTTCCCCTCACAAGGAAATAATACACTGCAGTGAGGTCTCTCCTCGGTCTCCTCTGGGCTGAACAGACCAAGTGAGCTCAGCTGCTCCTCATACAGCTGCCATATTGATAGCATTTGAAAGGGGAAAACATCTCACTTGCTAAGAAGAAACTTAATCAAGCACAGATAAAAACTCTGTATTTGGGTGTATTTGCTGTGTATGTACTTAGTTACAAACTTGTTGGGACCACCTAAGTCAAATTATTATTAACACTTTTTTTTCCCCCTTTCATTAAAATGCAGGAACCCTTGGCACTAGCAAGTGGAGCTTTGCCAGACTGGTGTGAGCAACTAACAAGCAAGTGTCCTTTCTTAATTCCATTTGAAACAAGACAGTTGTACTTCACATGCACGGCATTTGGAGCATCAAGGTAAAAAAAAAAATTAAAAGAAATATGACTGCTTCCTTTTTTTTTTTTAATATATAATAGTTTCTAAATTGCTGATTTCCAGAAGGAGGACCTTAATCCTAATAAGACAAATTTTGCTTGCCAAATCTGAATAATTTTGGGTAGTAAGAGGAAGAAGATGGAAAAGCTCAGAATGACAAGAAATTTCATTTTTTAACTTTAGCTTGTGTACTTATAGCTAGGTTATTGGCCAATTTGTCTGGGTTGCAGTTCATTGCATAAAGGATTGCAAAATAGAAAACACTTGGAGAAGCATATGAATGAAATGTTTTTTGAAAACATACACCTAATCACATACATTTCTATGGTGCAGCAACCGTTTTGGGATTATTTTGGTTCGTTTATTTTTAATTCACTAATATTTTAACAAAACAGGAAAAAAATTGAAGAATAATATGCTATTTTGAAAGTTACTATTAGCTGCATAATGAAACTGTAACAAAAACAGGCTTTAAAACATTTAAGGGTACCTTCTAGAGTGCTTTATTACCTAGGAATCATTAATATTTTGATTGCAGCAGTCATTACCTTGAGAGTATGTAGACAGTGTAAACCTTTTTGCTGGTATACTTTTTGTAATGAGAAGGAAGAATTCATTTTTGAGGGTTTTCTTGGCTGTTGCTACACTTTGTTTTCCAACCCAAAGAGTAGAGAGAGTGTTGCTGAAATTACTGTTTTGTCTTATATGCAGAAGAAATGCCTCATGAAGAGTATAAAATGAGGCATTTAAAAAAGAAAAAGGAAGAGGAGAAAAGGTATTATCTTGCAAGACATCAGTTTAAATCTTTTTATTGTGTAAAAATTATAACTTTTACAAAAAAATGGTCCACGTGTTGGCACGTGTTGGGTTTTTTTTTGTTTTGTTTTGGAAAAACGTAATTTTTAGAAAAGCTGCATTTTGAAGAGCTCTCTCAGGAAATATTTCATGTTATTTACTTTGTAAGCAAAGAGATTTCTTAAGTTCTTAAAATACTGAACTAGTTCCTAAAACTCATCTATTCTGTATGAACTGTTGGGGTGTACACTATCTCTCTCTGTCATGACACTTGGCTATATTTGCAAAACAATCAACAACCAGTAGCTTTGTGGATAGTTTAGTGCTGCATAGATGATAATACATACAAAAATTTGGGAATCTGTCTTTGTACAAGTGCTGCTATTAAAGGCAGCTGTTCTTCCTTCACTGATATAGGTCTATTTGTCTATGATTGCCCTTGAACTTTGGTTCTGTGTTGCTCTAAGGAGTATGTATGTCAATAAATCTGCAAAACTTGGTCAGTATCAATGGGGTGATGTGCAACTGCCTTACACTGTATAATGAAGGGTGTAATACATGTCTGTTTTATAAACAATTTTGAGCATCTCTGATTAAAAGTTCAACAGTAAAAGCTACCTTTTGTTCTTTCCACTGTAATGAGAAAACTGTAGGAATTCAGGTCAAGAATTGTGTATTTTCATTGGTGCTATCATCAGAAGCTGGCATTTACATTAGAAATTATTTATTTTCTGACTTACAAAATATGAGGCAGCCCATATTTTGGGGCATTTCAGGCTGATAAATAGTTTGGTTTATACCTGAAAAAAAAATGAGGAGGCAATTAGTAGTTAACAAGTCACTTTTTATTGGTGACTACTTTCAAATTTTCATGCTGGTAGACCTGGAAGTTTTAAATAACTGGTGTTTGGTTTTTTCCCAGAGCAATAGTATGGCTGCAGAACAGACGTGAAGCCACTGTTGAACGGACAAGGACCACGAGCACAGTGCGACGTGACGATCCGGGAGAATTCAGAGTTGGACGCCTCAAACATGAAAGAGTAAAAGTTCCGCGAGGTGAATCCTTGATGGAATGGGCAGAAAATGTCATGCAGATTCATGCAGACAGAAAATCTGTTCTAGAGGTAAAGCATATCTGCCTAGCAGAGCGAGGTTAGATAGCTATTTCTAATGTACTGGACAGGATATTGAATATCCTGTTCCATAACCAATGCTGAACATTTCACTAGGATTTTCTTTTACTATTAACTTTCCTTGTGTTTGTCTAGGTTGAGTTTTTAGGGGAGGAAGGAACAGGCCTGGGTCCTACCTTGGAATTTTATGCACTGGTGGCAGCAGAATTTCAGAGGACAGATTTGGGAGCTTGGCTTTGTGATGATGATTTTCCAGATGATGAGTCTCGTCAGGTATATTTTAATTTGCATTTTAAATTGAGTACTTGTGTGAAAAAAAAAAAAGAAAAATGAGCTAGACATCCATATTCATGGAGCAGGTAGTCATCATGTTCAAGAATGACCACTCTGGTCCACAGCTTGTTTTTTAAATTGTTCTCTTTATAACAGAGCAGTAGAGTATAATAAGTTAGACAGTGCAGATATACACTTAAATTCACCTTTAACCATGTCTGCTTTTTTTGTTTGTCTCTTAACTCAGGTTGATATTGGTGGTGGATTGAAACCGCCTGGCTACTATGTACAGAGATCATGTGGACTGTTTACAGCACCATTCCCACAAGATAGTGATGAACTTGAAAGAATAACCAAACTCTTTCATTTCCTTGGAATTTTCTTGGCTAAATGCATTCAGGACAATAGACTTGTGGATTTACCCATTTCTAAGCCTTTTTTTAAACTCATGTGTATGGGGGACATTAAAAGTAACATGAGTAAGTTGATATATGAATCACGGGGTGACAGAGACTTGCACTGTACTGAAAGTCAGTCAGAGGCTTCTACAGAAGAAGGGCATGATTCCTTATCAGTAGGAAGTTTGGAAGAAGACTCCAAATCAGAATTTATTCTTGATCCTCCAAAACCTAAGCCTCCTGCCTGGTTTAATGGAATTTTGACATGGGAAGACTTTGAATTAGTAAACCCACATAGAGCTAGGTTTCTAAAAGAAATTAAGGACCTTGCAATTAAAAGACGTCAAATTTTAAGCAACAAAAATCTATCAGAAGATGAAAAGAACACAAAACTGCAGGAATTAATGCTGAAGAATCCATCAGGTTCGGGGCCTCCTCTTAGCATAGAGGATTTGGGGTAAGAGTTCGTATTTGTTTATAGCAAACAGTGTTTGAGATAGAAGAGACAGAGATAGAAGTCAACACATGATTAAAAATGAAGATATTTTATTTTTAAATAGCATCATTGCAAGGGTGAATCCATAGAGATGCAGCCATATTCTTTTTCCTTGGTTTGAGAATTTTCTCTTCTCTCTTGCTCAGTTTCCTAATCTTAAATGTGGCTATGCTGCAGTGATGTATGACTCTGGAAACTCAAATACTTGTAAATCACACCTTTGAAAAAAGGGTGATTCAATAATTTCTGTGCTATGATAACTTGAAATTTATCATGATTTTTGGATAGCTTTTAAAGAGGACAGATAGAAATTTCAGATTGTGTTCCTAGTAGTGTTTGAATCCATGTTAAACAGAGCGTGTGTTGACTTTTATCAAATGTAAAAGACAAAGTACCCATACCTGTGTAAACCCATGTCAGGATGTCATCCTCCCTAATTTTAAATATTTCCTTTGAAGGAAATATTCCTTTTTGCCATTACAGGTTATTTATTATAATCATATTGTGCCACAAAAAGTGCATAGTGTCAGAGTTCAGTAATTTCTTATGGCCTGGGAATCATAAACTGTCCTGAGCTGGAAGGAACCCCCAAGGATCAACCTGCACAGCACCATGCCCAAGAGTCACACCATGTGCTGGAGAGTATTGTCCAAACACTTCTTGAACTGTCAGGCTGGTTGGTGTGACCACTTCCCTGGGGAGCCTGTTCCAGTGCCAAAACACCCTCTGGGGGAACAGCCTTTATTCATTGCTTAATTTAGGCCTTCCCTGACAACAACTTGAGGCCATTGCCTCTGGTCCTGTCACTGGCTACCACAGAGATCAATGCCTTCCCCTCCACTTCCCCTCATGAGAAATTTGTGACTGCAATGAGGTCTCCCTTCAATCTCCCCCACACTGAACAGACCAAATGACCTCAACCACTTGTATGGCTTCCTCTCTACACCCTTCCCCATTTTTGTTGCCCTCCTGTCAATGATCTGTAATAGCTTTATATCCTAAAAGGGCTTGTGGACTTTAGCCTGGCTCGTTATGGAGAGAAAGCAAGTAATGCCGTGGAAGGGCCTAAATGCCTAATAGGTTAAGTGGCTCTGTAATTGTTATTGCTGGAAATTAATGGCAACTATTTTTCTGAATTTGTGAACTAAATTAAATGGTTTGAGTAGTTTTGAAGCTGATAGCCTAAAGATATCCAGATTAATGAAATTTTCAGTGGTTATCAAATCGACATAAATAGAGGCTGAGTATACGCATTTGCATGCCATATGTTTGAAACACTACACATCTGTGTAGTCCATTACTGTTTGTAGTTCTGTACTTTTGTATATACATGAACAGTGATCCACAATGGTTTGAAATCCAGTAAGGTTCTTTTGGGTGTGACAGGTTATAAATCTGGTGTATTTACAAAAGCAGTAGCAGACTGCAGTTATTAACTACCTTTGTATTTTGAAGTTTAAATTTTCAGTTTTGCCCTTCATCCAAAGTATATGGGTTTACAGCTGTGGATCTCAAACCAGGTGGTGAGGATGAGGTAAGGAAACAACCTACCTTTACAATTTAACCAGCAGTTAATTTTTTTTGGTCTCAACAATAACAAACAGTGAATTCTTACAGTATTTATCTACTGTCTTTGCAGACTGTAACAATGGATAATGCAGAGGAGTATGTAGATCTCATGTTTGACTTCTGCATGCATACTGGTATACAGAAACAAATGGAGGCCTTCAGAGGTAATTGTAAATATAACAACATATATGAAGTTAGATGGCATAATGAATGTTTAGGGTGGGCTGGTTTAAAGTGGTGGCACAGAATGGCTTTCAAAAATAAACCTTTTACTTAAGAATGCAATAGGTAAGATACTCATTTCAGAATACTTTTCAGAATGCATTAGTTATGGTGTTTTTAATCATGAAGAGGTTTCATTTACTTTAATTAAGAAACTATTGATTGATTCTGGTTTGACTAAAATATAACTTAAATGGTGACATTGTTTTATGACCATTATTTGGACTCAAGTTTATAACTGTATCTTGTGTAAATTAAAGATGGCTTCAATAGAGTCTTTCCAATGGAGAAGCTGAGTTCCTTCAGCCATGAAGAGGTTCAGATGATTCTTTGTGGAAATCAGTCACCTTCTTGGGCAGCTGAGGATATCATCAATTACACCGAACCCAAACTGGGATATACAAGAGATAGGTACTTTTATTCTGAGTGATTTTAAAATAGTAGCTAAAAGATAATGTTAAGTGACAGAATGTTCATTAGATGAAGATGCAAAATTGGATGAAACTGGTGGTTTCTGAAGAGCAGGTGATTGTCTAAAACTGCATGAAATAACTGTTATAACAGATAGGTTAGAAGGTGCTTGGTAGTTTTGTGATGAGAGAAGATAAAAAAATTACTCAAATACAAGTAACTAGTGAATACATAATGGCAGCTAATACAGATTACTAAGACTAGATTTTAGAGTTTTTATTCTCTTGTTTGATAGTAATTATAATTTTTCCAGCCGTGTACAGTTCTTACTTTGTCTACATTTCTTATTTCTTTCTCTTGAAGTGTAGTTAAAAAAGAAAGTGTACTATGCAGGGGACAAATATACTTACTGGTGGTTGGCTATCATGAGGTGGTCTGGGTTTGTTGGGTTTGGGATTTGTTTTTGCGGCTTGTGATGCTTGGTAGCAGTAACACACAAATGACTTCTGGCACTGTGTTAGAATCAGCCTGCTGAAATGTTTGATCTCCCTTCTCTACCCAGTCATATGCATTCAAATGCAAGATACCCAAATAACACCCCAAGATATGTATGTACCTACATTTTTTTGTGTAATACTCTGCAAGGAGATTAAACACTATTTTTCTGGATTTTAAGATGTTTTATTCTGAATACTCAACAGGCCCTAGAATTTTACAATGTTTGCTTAAACATGACTAAAGATTGTAATTCTGCTGTGCCAAGTTTAGAGAAATTAAAAAAAACTCCACACTCTCATGTAGTGTTACCAGAACTAATTATTTACTTTGTTTTAAGCCCTGGATTCCTTCGATTTGTGAGAGTCTTGTGTGGTATGTCTTCGGATGAGAGGAAGGCTTTTCTCCAGTTCACCACTGGTTGTTCGACACTCCCCCCAGGAGGGCTGGCAAACCTCCATCCCCGGCTCACTGTTGTGCGCAAGGTACGGCCTCTCCCCATCGCCCTTTAGACCGGCTGCTTTGGCTTTGCCACGCCAGGCTTTCTCTGTTAACAACAGTGACTTTTGTTTTAGTTAGTTAGGCTGATGCCTTAGGTTTTAACTTTTATATTTTTTCAAAATCCTGTACTGCTTGGTGTGTAACTCGGAGATTTTTTGTAGCCTGTTAACTTCTGCTCTCTGGTGCTGAGTGGTCATAACAAAGCCTCTCCGGGCCTGCTCATCAAGGACACCTAGACCATCCTAGGCCCGAAAAGCGTAAACTAAAAGCCTCTGAAAGAGGGGCAAGCTGAGGGGAATTACGTCCTTAAATGGAAGCTTTAATTGGAGAATGAACCCTGGCTATGCAAATGAGCCAAACCTATAAAGTTGTAAAGAACTCGTGACCTGGGGTCCATTTTGGCAGCAGCCTCTGGCTCCCGGGGTGTACCTTGAAGACCTTTCAAATAAATCCTCACCGTTACTCCCTTATTCCTGTCTGGTCTCTGTTTTAGGTGGCCTCTTAAGGCATCATGCTAAGGTTTCAGTACTAACCTCTTGTTTCAGGTCTGTTCTCTGNGGTGGTCTGTCCCACTGCAACAGTATATTTATAAATATGCCTGTAGCTTTGCTGATGCTACTGTTTCTTGACAACTGGTGTTATGTATGCAGCAAGTGCCATGAATTACAGGACTTTACAACTTTTAACTTCCATACTGAATGCTGTGAACAACTGCAGTAAATGGGTTTTTTTTCCTCAGGTTGATGCTACAGATGCAAGTTATCCATCTGTGAATACATGTGTGCATTACCTAAAGTTGCCTGAGTATTCTTCTGAGGAGATAATGAGGGAGCGTCTGCTAGCTGCTACCATGGAGAAAGGCTTCCATCTCAACTGAGCCCCTGACCGCAGCCTGGGACACGGAAGTGGTTTTTGATACTAGCGAAGCCTCTTGTGTTTGTGTGCAAAAATACGATCTCCACGCTGTGCTCTGACGAGACTTGCCTTTTTTTCACCTGTGAGGCTTTAGGAAAATGTGGAATGTTTGTTAGCTGCTAATGACAAAATAAATCCTTGTAACTACACAGCCAGCAAGAAATTGGCACAGAACACTGTGTGATGCTTCAAGGGCTTGCACAACTGGAAATTAAGGTGTTTCTGTTTGACTGTTCCAAAGAACAGATCATCAGATTTTCAGTGTTCACTGATACAAATTTCTAACAGTGTATTGTGTAAAGTTTGTCTTTTAATACCCTGTACACTACAGTTGCCATCACTGTTCCCTGTTTTGCTGGCTTTAAGCTAACTGGTCAGAAACTTGCTTCCTTTAAAATTTAGACTTAATGGGCATCTCCAGCCTTTTCTTTTTTAATGGTGCCTGCACTATTGGAGTATTTTAGTGGGTTTTTGCGTATAATCATGCACAACCATTTTTTTTTCCTTTTTCTTTCAAGTGGGAATATATTTTGATTTCTCAAATGCCCTGCTATAAAGATCAAATCCTTAAGTGTGTTTGTGCAGCTCAACAATAAAGCTATTAAAAAACACTGGTTCCTAGTGCAAGGCACACTTAAAGCAAGTTTTACTTTTGGTTGTATTTTCTTTGTATATTATAAACATTTATTTAACTTGTTGCAGTTTGAAGTTTAAAAAAAAAGCACCCAATGTGTAAGCTCAAAAAGTAATCATTAAAATGTTTGCAACATATAAAAATGTCTCTTCTGAATACTTCATTAGTACTTATTAAATCTCTGTACATGTTCTGAACAATGTGCCATCCTTTTTTAAAGGTTTGAAATAACTACATAAAAGAACTACTGATCTCACAAATTCATCTCTGTGTTCAAGTCTTTTTGGAATAAGTGCAACTTCATAAGAATGAGTCTGGCAGTAATAACCTGCATGTGGCAGGTTTTGGTGCTCTTCAGTGAGCCCATGTGACCTGAGACTATAGTTCTTCATTACACTGGAATAAAATCTGGGTCAGATGCTACAGCTGATTCAGCTTTACTTGAGAAGGGGTGGCTATCTTGGTTTAACATGTGATATTTATTGGAAAAAAAGTGGATTACAGTAAGATAAAGCAAGATGACACTATGATTTTAAATGTATTTAAGTAGTTGATACCAGGAAAAAAAAAGGCTATAGTAGTTGAGTCTATGTAATACATTTTGCTTTGTGCAAATTCTCTTTGTTAACAACCTTTTCTCAGGCCACTGCCTGAGAGGGGCTTGCCAAAAGGCTCTGCCTTGCACATAAAGATCAGGTTGATGCCAGATTTCTTTTCATGGCATTATTTGTAGGACTTTACAGCATTGTTTTTTAGATTTCCCCTAATGCAAAACTGGACAGGAATAGCCACCATCTCACCCACTCCTGTGCCTGTCGTGCTTCAGACAAACACCTGTGTCCAGGTCTGTGGAACTCTGCTCCAGACCCTACGTCATCTTGTTTTGATAAACGTATTAACTGTGTGAAAGCCCCGTGGATTATTGTCACACACAACACTCTTTGCTCCTTAGACCCTGCTTTCTGGGTGGTATTTATGTGACCAGGATGTGCCTTGACACGGAATGTGCTTGTTCAGTATCAGGTTATATCTAGGGCTGGGCTGGAGGTTAAGAAGAAGGAGTGAGATAACAGTTCTAGAAAGGTAAGTTGGAAGGAAGCTGAGATTGCTGACTGTCCCCTGGCTCACAGAGCCGTGTGCAGGTGTGAATCAGCGTGCTGGGTGCCTGGGAATGCAGCCTAGTGTAGCTACAGCTTCCTGCTCAAGAAGGGAGGCTTCATTTGGTACCTACCTGCTACTGAGAACTTGGGTATCTTTTATTCCACATCTTCTGCAACAGGTTTAATCTTGGTGCATGGATAGTGTATGCAAGAGAAAAAAAAATACACTCCTGAGCCAAAATGGAAAAGATTCAGTGTAATTTATGAAGCCAACATGACAAAAGAACATTAAACTTCTGATTTTAATTATCTTTTATTAATATTATAATATTTAATAGCTAAATAATTCCAGTTAAAACTTGCAAAATATGCAGAAATACTTAATATATCTGTACTTTTCTTTTTGTGTCCATGACTTGCATGGCAAAGGGAAAGAAAACAGCTTTTTGATGAAGGATGAATATAGTTTAAAAGTGGCCATAAAAGTCACAGAACTATTATTAACAGTAAATTTGTATGAAAATAAATCAAGCTGGTGCTTAAGGGAAGGCCTGAAACTCAGTTTGAATTTATGTTTCTATGGTTTTTGTCTTCTGGGTCTGGCATGATACCACATAATTCAAAGTGATATGCAGTCAGTCATGGTAAGTTTCCATTTCTTCATCCTCAAAGTGTTTTAAAATTATTGACCATTCTAGGAAGATTTCTGCTGGGTCAGTAAAACTGCATCTGAATGCATCCACATGTTTAGCTGTATCTTTCCCATTGGGTACACAGAGTATAAGAGAAATAGAAAATATTTTCCAACTAATTTGAATGTTGCGTGAGTCAGTCTGGGAACACTAGAAAATCGCTGTGGGCACACTCTTGATGCTTTTGCCATCTTTTGTAAAATGCCTTAGTCACTCTTGCATCTTCCTAGCCTTCTGCCACTTTGTCAAGCACAAACAGAGGGGAAAGAATTCTGTTCCGGTTCGTTTCCACGATGCAACCATTTAGCACCATTTCATCCAAAATGATGTGCACTCTGTCCAAATTGAACATGATCTAGAAACATTTCAAGTTAAGTGTATTTTGAACAATGTGAGGATAATTCAGAAAAAAATCTTAGGCACCTAAGTCTTTAATAAAAAATTACAAAAATAGGTATTTCTAAATTTATTCTAGTTTATTTGACATTATTTTAATAAAGCTAGGGAAACAGTTTGACTGACACTTTTTTTCTGATCACAGAGTCGTCAAAAGTAGAGAAGTTGAAGCCCCAGCAGCATCCTGTCCTGGAATATAGTAGTAGGACATAGTGGCAAAAGCCAGGTAACTGTAAACTTAGATGTAGGTGGTTCATTTTACTGTCTGCATGAGTACCACCTATTGTTTGGATATGAAATGTTACCAAGGGCTAACAACCTTAATAGTGAAGATATAAAAATTCTCCATTCTTCAAGAAAAGTATTTAACAAGTTCTTAAACACTAGATTCTCAAAATTTCCTTGTCCTAAATTACTAACAGTATTTGATCTGCTTGGAAATAGCTTAAGAGGAGTATGCTGATACATAAAGTTGAGTCATTGATCTAGCAGTAAATCTCACAAAGAAGAGCAAAAGTAAATAAATGGTTCATATTTTAAGTACTTTCTAAAATATAATCTCTATGTTCACCTAAAGGAAGATAATCTGGAGCAATACAAATTTATACAGTTGTGATATACAAAATTTGTCCATAACCAATCTGTCTTATCTAACAGCATCTGTCTCAAAAAAACTGATGACAGGCCTTGCTGGGGTATGAGGTGGTGGGCATTCATTACATGAGTGCATAGATGCAGACATGAGTGTCCAGTGCATCCACTGAACAACTGCCAAGGGCTGTGCTGTGAAGAGTCGGATGTTGCCATTTATCACCAGAACCTGAAATGGAAACGGGCACAGCAGAGCAGCCTGCTGGGGACATCTGTTAGGCCTCACTGCCATACATACACAGAGCATGAATAAGGCTTTATCTGCCTTGCTCTCCACCTGTTGCTGCTCTTTACATGTTCTATGCTGAGCACAACAGAGCTGCCTTGCCTGCATTTTGTACCTTCTAAATCCTACCCACATATTGAGGACTACTGCAGGGGAGCTAGTGAGACTGCGTACAGCAACTTGTAAATACACCTCTCAACGTTTCCCCCACTTTGATATGAGTCTCTTGAGTGCCTTCTCTGCCCCTTATGCTATTTATGACACTATGGATTGAACTCAGGAAGACAGCCTGGTTTTGCTCTAGTCCTTGTATTTATGTTAGTGGACTTCCCTGCTAATCAGTGGAGTCGCAAGAATCAGGTTTTTGAACATTTTCCTCTGCTCAGTGTGATAAATATCAGTCTTATTTTTTGCACATGACTCAGGCATTGAAGAAGGCTGCTCTGACTCCTGCATGCCAGTGGATTTGACTTGGGCAGCCAGCTGTACTGCTCTGCCAAAGAACAGGAGCAGTGTGAGTACTGAACTGCAAATGACAACAGCTCAGGAGCCACATATCTGTGTATATTTGTTCCTCCCTGCTGTGAACGCTCTGGGCTGAACTCAGTGCTACTGTGTATTTGTGCAGAAGGGGAAGCAATTATACCACTGCTCCAGCAGTAAGAGCACAGCATGTCTAGGGATGTGCAGTAGCACAATTCAGGTCCCCAGATAACTTTTCTACATGTTACTGCCAAGTGAGAAACTATAGCTGTCAACAGGGTCTTGGGGATGCCCATGGTTCATCAGATAGCTTCTAATTTGCTGACCCAAACTAAACCACCTAATTTAATTCTAAATTGTATTTCAAATACCAGACTTCTTCCTGAATCTGACCATAGGCCTGCATTGTTTCTAAAAGTCAGACTCGTGCCTTTTAATACCAAAGAGCAGTGCTGTCCTTACAACTGCAAACAGTCTATTTCTATTTCTGTGGTGCCAGAGACAAAGGCTGTAGCTTTACTTGGCCTGGCAGTTTAAAGATTGAAGACAAATTTCTTGCTGTGATAAACTTACTGACTAAGGCAGCCTTTACAGAAATATTTTAATCCGAGAAGTTAGGATTTCTTTATTCCTGTAATGTGAGAATTTTTAGAAAGACAGCTGTTTTGCTGCTTAGTTCACCTCTGGCACAACTCTGCACTGGGCTACAGGATCTATTAAGGAAATTAGATAACATTCCATTCAGGTTTCAACAAGTGGGAAAGCCAACTCCTCCTGGTTTTTACTTTTTACACTCTACCACTGATTCATACTGCTCCAGTTCCCATGGCAGACTCCAGACCTTCCTCTTCCTTTAACAGTTCCAAGAATCTAAAACCCAGATGACTTAATCTCCTAGGATCAGTGACGATGCACAACCTGCCACTCCCATCTTATTTTTCTGCATCATCCTGTTTAAGAAGACATTTAAACCACATCTAGCACTGTTTTTCCCCTGATGTATTTCCAGAAGAGCCAATACCATGTCAAAGGAAAACTGCACCCACGCCAGCAAGAATCTTGGAGCTGTTCCACTCGGACCCACTGTGGTTCAATGAGATGTAAATTCCCCTGGAGGCCATTCCAGGTAATTTCCAAACGGGCCTACTCCATTGCAGAGACGTGGTATGATTTCTGTCTATCTCTAATGTGGTAATCTCACAGTCATCATTCCAGAAACAGTAATTTCATCTGCAGTTTGAATGGGAATACTAATACCATTCTGGAAAGATCTATCAACTTGATGTTGGAAGGTCCCAAAGCAGTCTTTAATCTCTACCCTCAACCTAACATCCTACCTTCCTTCACCACACTGTTCTTGGCAAACAATTGGGTTGTACAGGGAGCAACCTTGGCTCTTTTCCCCTTCCTGTAAGTTTCACCTATGCTCTGTGGTTACATCTTAGTCAACACAGCTCAGCCATTACGTCTGGCTGAGGGAGGGATATGTATTTGATCCTTAGCAAGGCTCATCCACCCCACCTGTTACTTGTTTGGCAAGTGACCCCGAATTTCAGGGTTTAAAGCCCTGAAGTCATAGATCCACACCCAATTGAAAGCAGCATAGCAAACCAGTCTGAGCAGCTGGCAACAGGAAAAAGCTGTATTTGGTGTTTGCACTGCCATGTGCTCCACCCAGGGCCGTCATTTAAGGTCCTGCTTCCAGTAAGAATCCTGGCTGCCCACAAAAAGAAGATCAAGGAACTTTCACTAGATCCATGCAGAGGCTAACAGGACTTTTTAAACATCTCAGGGTCTTCCAGGCAAGTAATTCAAGGGTGTATCCAGGCTTAAGAGATGATGAAGTGCACCCTGTGATCACAGAAGATGCCCAGGAGCACAAACAAAGGCTTTGTAGATTACAGTGCAGGTACATAGGGGACAGATGGTTTGCTACTGAATATACAGCACTACAAACACTTGATTTCCATCCTATACATTCACCTTCAACTAGAGATTAGCTGGAGTTGCTTTAGTCTTTTAGACTCACACATTCTGCCATATCTTTGCTAATGTTCACTCTCCACAACTTTTAGCCTATCTAATGGCAGGCATGTTTAAGGCACTGAAACCCATGAAATGCTTTCTGCCCCTTTCTTCCTCAAATGGCTGTGCTGATGTTAAACAGGACACAAAGGTGCCTTCAAGTTCTGTGAAATTCTAGAACAACTAAGCTACTTTTAAGCTAGTCCTTATAAGTTTCCATTTCTTCCACTTATGTTAAAGTGCAAACTGAAGTGTATCCTTACAAATTCTCAGAATAAATTCATCCTTCAATTGTCTCATTCATTAAATGCACTGTATTCTCAGTGTTATCCCACCAGGGACTGAAGAATACAGTTGATTCTCATGAAGTATTCCCTGTGTCAAAGCTTCTTATCTATCCTAGGAGGAGCAGCAGCAGCTAGTTGCAGTGGAATGTAATGGCTTTTTTGGATCAAGACAACATTCTTCAGATGCTTAGTCCTAGAGCACTCTGTCACCCGCTCTCTTCCCACAAGAGAAGCGTAAGTATCTGTTTCTTCTGGAAGTTAATTATGTGTCTTCAAGTAAGCTTTGCTTCACCAGTTCAAGCAATAAAGTTACCTTTAGTAATTTTAGAAACTGTCACACTCACCAGCATTTTGTTCCCTGTAAAGCTGCTGTCCTAACACTTGTGTTTTTATAGTCTCTTTTGTCCTCCTCCTAGCAAGAAAGTAATTCCTATGCCACCCAAGCTGGAGTTTTAGTTCTACTGGCAACCCTGCACACATATTTTATAGGCAAAATGAGGCTTATCCAGTGTTATGGACACATTAGGGCACAACACCCCGAGGACAATTTCAGTACTTGTTCAGCTGGCACAACAACACTACTTACTGATATTTTAAAAACAATCCAAACAACTTTAGGAATGTTATGTCATTCCAGCATAGGTACTCTTAAGTGTGCAACTGACTCTCAAAATGAAAGTGGACATCATATGAGGGCTAAGCAGTTCACAATTCACACAAGAAAGCTTCTATAAAAAGCTGGCTATTCTCAAGTACTTAGCCAATAGCTAATCTGTGTTCATTTTTGCAGTATACATGAGAAAACTGTGCAATTGTTTAGTATCATACATGCCTATGTCACACACCACCATGATGTATAAATCCTGCTGGGAAGGATTCAGACTGGACACAGTCCCTGCCTTGTGCCCGAGGTGCCCTTCTTGACATCTGACTCCAAACAGACTATGACATGAGCTGCAGTGTGGATGCCCTGGATGAATTCAGGTGTGGAGCTAGATGGAAGCTGGAGTTCTGTCTCAGCTGGAGCTGCATTGCCAGAAATACTGGGGTAATGCACTATGGCTGGGAGCTGCAAGAACCAGTGCACGTGCTGCAGGCTTGGTGTGGGCTCCAGGGACATCTCCTTTGTGTGATAGTCTCAGCCTTTGGCTTTAACTGGGCTTTGCACTGTGAATAGCTGAATAGCCTTAGTAATTATGGTCTTTTTAAATTGGTTTTGATTTCATGTAATTTCCTGCTATTTTTTTCATGTTAGTAAACACTACTGGCTATATAGAATAGCCACTATCACATTCAAAATAAACTTCCTATGCATCTGTACACAAAAATAATAGCAGAGAGCCAGGAAATTATGAGTCTCCTGCAAGATACTCTGTAAACAAAGATTGTGTAAATACTGCTTGGTGTTGACTGTTGCAGACCTTCAGAGGACACCTTCTCCAGCAGATACTCTGCATCCCAGCTAACTGTACTGAGCACAAGAGTTAGTGTGAGACCATCTGGCAAAGGCAATGGTTTAATCGCAGGGGACGATATTTTCTCACACATTATGAAAGGCAGGTTTGATGGTTTATTTCTTGCACTGCAAAAATAGCTAAGGAACTTGTCCAGACTGCTCTTCTGTGTCAGCTATTCAAGCTGTTGTCAAAAATAAATACAGTCCTGAACAACCCACATGCTCATAGTTACACCTCTGCTTTACATTTAACAGGGAGGGTATCTCACTTCATTTCAACTATTTTAGATAGCCTTTCAACTTAACAATGAAGGTCTTCTTCCTAAATGGGAGAATTATTTTGTACATATATAGAAGTAAAATGTTTTACTGTAAAATTATTCCTGAAATGTATCATTATAAAGTGCGCTTCTGAATGCTAAAGCTAAATAACTTCATGCATATATCATATGTGTTAAGGAGAGACATATCAGACATGAGCTTTTCCAGTATTTTTTCCACTAGGACCAAGTAAGTTAGTAATGCACACTCCTACCTCGCAAATATTTATATTCACATCATCATGCAGATGGGACCCGTGTAGAAGAATTTCTTCAGGGATCATTCAGACATGGCACTGCACCTGTTGCCAACATTAGTGTTGGCATATAATGCAACAACTTCTCCAAACAGTGCAGACCAAGGACGGGACCTGGACAAGCTCAAGAAGCGGGCCCATGGCAATGTCATGAGTTGTAACACAACCAAGTGCTGGTGCTGCACCTGGGTCAGGACAACCCCAGCTATCAGCACAGGCTGGGGATGCACAGATGGAGAGCAGCCCTGCCCAGAAGGACTTGGGGGTGCTGCTGGGTGAGAGGCTGGACATGACCCAGCCAGGGGCACTGCCAGCCCAGAGAGCCAAACGTGTCCTGGGCTGCATCCAAAGCAGCGAGGGCAGCAGGGAGAGGGAGGGGATTCTGCCCCTCTGCTCTGCTCTGCTGAGACCCCACCTGCAGTGCTGCACCCAGCTCTGGGCTCCCAGCACAGGAAGGACATGGAGCTGCTGCGGTGAGTCCAGGGAAGGGCCAATAAGATGATTAGAAGGGTGGAGCATCTCTCCTATGGGGGAAGACTGAGAAAATTGGGATTGTACAGCCTGGACAAGAGGAGGTTTAGGAGTGACTTAAGTGGGGCCTTGCAGTACCTAAGGGCAGCCTACAAGAAAGCTGGAGAGGGACTTTTTGCCAGGGCATGTAGTGACAGGACAAGGGGAAATGGAAAAAATTCTTTACTGTGAAGGTGGTGAGGGACTGGGACAGGTTTCCCAGAGAAGTTGTGGACGTCTCATCCCTGGATGAGTTCAAGACCAGGGTGGATGGAGCTCTGAGCAACCTGACCTAGTGGAAGGTGTCCCTCCCCATGGCAAGGGGGTTGGAACTACATGACCTTTAAGGTCTCTTCCAGCCCAAACCATTCTATGATATGCAGCAGCCTTTCTCAGCTATTAAAAGGGCTATTGGGAGTAGCTCAAGGTGTAGAGCTCTTGGTAGGAAATTGCTGAGCAGAGGCAGCAGAATTTAGAATCATCAGTATACCAAATGACTCAGATAATCAGGCAATTGCATGCTCAAAGTACACTATATGGAAACACAGGGGATTCTTTTTATGTGTAATTACTGAATAGGTCAGGTTAGTCTCTAATTCATCAAAGCTCATATACATGAACATGTAGTTCAGGATTAGAACTAACTGAATACAAAAACTGTATTTCTATAATGACTCACACACCTTAAGAGTCCCTTCACACTGGAATGTCATTATTGCTCTTTCATAGTATCAGTGAATTTAAAAGTATTTTACTAACACCACAGCATTTTCTAAATTTCAGAAAGAAACACACAGACTGTGTGTATATATATATAGTCAACAAATAAGACAGAATTTCAGCATGTAGCAAGCTTTAAAATATTTTCAAAAGTGAAATTAATTATTTCCTGTTGTTTTGTTTTTACCTTTTTCAGTAAAGAGGTAAGAACAACAAAAATTACACACTTTTTCTATGGTCTTCATAAGTGGTAATTCTTAAATATATTACTTGACAGTACTTAATTGCAAGATGGCAACTGTATTTCAGGTGTGTAACAAACTCTTTGTACCAGCAGATCTGCATTTAACCAGCAACAAATATAAGCATAAGAATTGCTGGAACAAAGCGAACATGCAGTGGAATTGGGAGAACTGATAAGGTGCTACATTCTCCTGGTTTAATTTTTCCAGTATTGTGTTTTATTTGCTTGCTATTTGTGTTTAATTGTTCAGGACTGTATTTTCATATTTGTATTTGGGTGAAGTTTTAAATCATATTTTAATTAATACCCTGCAAAACACATACATGAAAATACAGCAGTGTAAGGGGAGGAATGGGAAAAGAAGTTAACACCTGGTTTCCTAAATATTCTCCCTCTTTCCAAAGATACAGAAAGTAAAACTCACTTCTTGCTTTCATGAAGGAAGATCAAACTGCAAGCATAATCTTACAAATAGTGGTACTATTTGGCTCAAGACAGAGTGGTAACATTCAGTTGTTATTACAGTAATTTCAATATCTATTTCATTGTAAACCCAAAGCGAAACCTTAAAGTAGTAATTAGCCAAGCCTGAAAGTTCCCCCATGAATTTAACTTTTCATGTACTCAGTTCTCTCAAAGCAAGTTCTCTGTGTCTTACTTTAAATGGAACCAGGCTTACCTTAATGATGGAGGATTTAAATAGGTGACCCATGTGAACATCAGCTATGCTTTCAGAAAGGGGCCAAAATGGTGCTACTTACTCCAAGTGCAAAATTGGTGAACCTCTGCATTGACTTGACTGACAGTCAGTGCTATGAAGACAGTATGAACTGGAACATACACCAAAAAATGATAAAAAATGGATTTCTGATACTGAAAAGGATACATCTAATTCACTCTGCAAGGAAAAGAGATAGACAGCCATTAGCTGCAGTTTGATCTCTTATCTCAGATGATCTCATCTCATTATCATGAAACACTACACATCCCTTCAAAGGATAAAGAAAATCTTCCAAATAACAATAGAAAATTTTAGAGTGATTCATATTTCTGTTCTGGACTGGACAATTACATGCTCTTTTCTGCAACACTGCTTTGCTTTACATGTGTCACCTGTCTCTGTAATCAAAGCTAATGTTTTACTTACAAAAAACCACTGAGGTCACCCACAAGTAACAATCTGAATATAGGCAGTGCCATCTGAGTGAGTGGGTGGAAAACCAGAAGCTCTAATCATGGCAGTTCCAGCCCTGTATTCTCTCTTCCTTCTTCTGCGAAACCAGGATGTTAGTGCCAAGTTTACACAGTTAAAGTTGCTGCTGCAGATCCTTTCAACAGCAAAATCCAGACACTGCATATACCCATGGCTGTGGTAGTAGCTGCATATATTACAAAAGGCAAGGCAACTCCAAGCTTTGGACCCTTAGCACTTCCAAGTATTCTCCTGCCACAGCAACACAATTCTTCATATAGTCATCATTTCACTTCTATTTGTGGATTTACCCCAAGGAGTATTACTCATTTAACCAAAATATCTGAGTTAGAAGCCCTTGTGGTCTCTCTGCAGTCAGCAGAAGAGATGGGAATCTTCACCAGTTGACTCAGCACACTTGAGGCATGACTCACTTTCTTGAGATACTCATTGGTCTCCACTGCCAGTAATGGAAGCTTAGGATGACCAAATTTCTAACTTAAGTGCCTCAGTTAAATATCTAAACTTAGAAACAATTAATAACAGCCTTAGCACTTAAGATCTTGCACAGTTGGGTGTAGATTCCCCAGTCTCTTTACTAAAAGAGGGACTCTTTATCTGCTACCCAGAGAATTTAGATTGATAACATGGTGTTCATTCACGGTCTAAACCTGGTTTTAAGGCAGAGTAAAGCTGGTAAGGTTTTACTGGTAAAATTGCTACTACTTCTGTGGTCTAAAGATGATCTAAACTGGACTAGTTCTAGTCTACAGGCCTCTGCTGAGTGACTCTGCTATTCTTCAATTAGAAGTTTTTAATGCATCACAAAAATTGCATTTTAGGGACCTGATCAGTTTAAGTTTTCTCAGCATTAAAAAGTAGTTGGAGATCTGAACTGGAATTCTAAACAGTATGCAGAATTTTCCCTGGGTAGCCGTATAAAAGTGAAGGGGACTCAGAATTACATCTCACAAGCAACTTCAAAAGCTTTCCCCCAATTCCATTAATGTTTGTTCTCGTATCTGAATTCAAGCTCTGTAAACTCCATTAGATAAAAATAGACTACATGAGAATGTTTAAAGCTCTCAAATATAAAAATAATAGATGACAAAAAGTCCTTCTAGAGTGGGATGGATGTTCTCTCCTTTCCCAGAGTTCTGTCTCTGCTGCCATCATCATAATTTGGGATTCTGCTAAAATTCTGCAAATCCTAAACACTAATCTGTAAAAGTAGAGATTTATACTTTCTTGCTCTGTGGTTAGTCTCAGAAACCTCAGCTAGAATTACAGCCCTTGTCTTAGTGTTCTGCCATTTATCGTGCTATATGATATTAAAACCAGAACCACTGAATGCCACGAGATTTCCTTTACCACCCCCCTTTTAGGTTCCTCTAGTCTCTAACCCGAAATGCTATGGAAAATTAAAAAAAAAAAACCTTCTGGTATGATGAACTCAGCAAATTTCTAACAGCTATCAGTGGTTGGGTTATATGTGTGGTCAAAGAATTATATATACACTACATGTATAAGAACTACATCTATTTTTGCTCTGCTTTAATTGAATAAAACTTGAGACACGGTTGGCAACTATTAGCTCAATCAGACAAATAAGATATGACTAAATTTTATTTTGCATTCCTGTGCTGCCAACATCTAATTCCGCTCCTGGTTATCACTGCTTAGGTTGGGTCTACAATCAGCAATTTTAAGAGACAAATTCTGAACTCAGTGCAGTCAGAATGTGTTATACTTAGCACCAGCAGTTTCAATGGGCTGGGGCGACATCACTTGAGATAACAGCCTAACAGATTTGCCAAGCATCTAAACAGTGAAGGGTGCAGATGACTTTTTCAAGCATGAATTCTCTGCCATGCCTGCTATGGTACTAGAACTGGGAAAAGAGTTACAGAACCTGCATACTGTTATCTTGTATGTACAGTCACCAATGTAATACCCTCAAGAACATGGACTAGAGAGGAAACTATCCAGTTCTCTTTTCTGAGAGGGATCCAACACATTTCAGCAAAGGTTAACTGAAACTGCACACATCACAGTATGATTTCAGTCTTTTTTTTTTTTTGGTAACAAGATTATTACAAACTCTATATTAAATGGTAAATGTTCTAACCAGAATTACAAAAACAAGCAAGCAAAAAAATCGCCCACCAAAAGGAACAGTGTCATTTTAAGTGGAGCCATGTCTGATGTTGAATTCTTAACAAAATTACTATCTCTGTAATAGCTGTTTTATCAGATATCCACTGTTGCCTGACAACAATATGGGGAGTACAAGTACAGACTGGTTTTTGAGGTTTCTTTTGCTCCATCTCTCTGATCTTGTTCAGTGAGAGTGATGTCAGTTCCCTGCTTCATGCTTACACCATCTTAATCATGAATGAAGTTCATTTGGGGAATGTAATGCTAAAAACTTCCTAAGAGCTGCAAAGTAAAACCTCTTTATTTCTTTAAAACATATAAAACTCCCATGACTAATTTAAGACTACATGACCCAAAAAAACTCCATAGCATATAAAACCATGCTTTTCTAACAGAAATATTTCTGATATTCCTTGTCTGATGATTTATAACCCATGTATACTTTTACTTCTCTGAAAAATCAACTCATACTGTTTTTCCCCACAGTGATAATATTTATCAAAACTCTAAAATATTAAATATTTTTCTCTTTTGATTTATTCTCTGAAATGACACTTTCATCAAAGTTTTGAAACAAAAAATGTTTCATAACAGATTCAGTGTCTCACTCACCACTCTGCTGAAGTATTTGTCCAAAACTTCCACAAAATTATGAATTAGTTCATATACTGCCATCTCATTCTGAAATTAAAACCAAGTGAATATTAAATCAATAGCTAAAAAATGTAGCAGCATTCTTTGAGGTAATTGAGTCTGTGGTGAATGAAAAGCCACCAGACAATGGAGTAAGTGCTCTGCTCAGGCCGCGTGGCTCCGCAGCAGAGGTGCCGAGAGCTGGGCACTGCTCTGGGCAGCAGCTCCAGGCTGGCCACACAGAGCAGCTCTGCAACAGCCAATGGATTCCTCTCACCCGGGCTTCTGCCATCCCATTGCATCCTTTGTTCCACCCCCCCAGCTCAGCTCTATGGACAGACACAGCTAACTAGGTTAAGCTTACCCCTGCTGCAGTCACAGCAGCCAGCTGTAGCACAGAGCCAGCCTCTGCTGGGCGATTTCTGTAGCAAAACCAAAATAATTTGTCCCAAATTGCCCGCCACGATAACCCTGATTTGAAGACACTGTGGTAGGCAGCAACTACCTTCCACACCACCCTGTTAAGGTCTCAAGTATTAAGTGCTGAATTAATTTCTGAGAACCAGGAATCAATGCAAACACTAAGGCCTCCCAGGTGCAACCTGAACAAATGAAATAACAGTACTCAACTTTCAGATACATTTCTTTTTTCCCCTTTTTGAAAGCAAAATAAAATGGCATCTTTGTAGCTGAGAGTATAGGAATTTTTTCCTTGGCCAAGGACATTAAAAACAGTGAGAAGTCACCACAGCTGAGACAGCTGACCTGGCTGTAATGCTAACATTTGTTGAGAAACGCCACTCCACATATAGTTTTGCAGAATCAAGGCTCAGGAAGACTACCTCAAGGTAACAGTTCATTCTGCTGCTAAAGACCAAAGTCAAACATAGAACACTTGCTTGTATACCTCTCTTACTTCACACATAAATAAATACACAATAAAAACAATAAATTCACAAATAAAAACTGGCGGGGGGGGAGGTATTTGCTTGGCTTGGGGTTTTTAAAAATTTTTTTACAATGACTCCTTGAAATTCTCTAATTGCTATTGAAAAATTCCATACTGGATGAAGACTTGAGCTCTAGCCTGTGATAATCACTATAAATGTTCATTGCAAGAGGGTATATAATTTCTCACCTCTGTCTGGTCGATGCCAACAACAATGAAAAGAGCTGCATACTGTCGGTACACCAGCTTGAAGTCCTTATACTCAACGAAAGAGCACTAGGCAGAAGGAAAATGAGTCAAATACAGCAGCTGCCATATAAGCATACAACAGTATAAAGCACATTGCTCAAAGAGCCTGAGCTTTCAGGCTCCTAAGACCCACAGAGAACAATGCATTTCCCAAGATCCATCAATTTTCACTTGAAAGGAATTTAGTACGGTAACTGTTACACCACACTTCTCATCTGCTGGCAGAAAACATGCCACCACTTTTTAAATGGAAAAGCTGAAGCATGCAGAACTAAAGTGACTTGCTTGGTGTTATAAAGGCACCCAATACTTCCCCATAATTTTTTCATTTGCAAGCCCTTTCAAAAAGAGACCTCAAAGTAATTTTCCTGTTTAAAAAATCATGACTATTTTAATGTAAAAATTAAGAACATTCGACTTCCAGACCTAGAGGGGAATTTACACGTCTTTCCCAAGAGGAGGCAGCCAGGAGATGGCGCCGGCACACGCCGCTAGAGGAGATGCCGCCGCCTTTTCTCAGTGACATTTTGCTCGGTGCCCGAAATGGCAGCGGCAGCGCCTGCGCTGGAGCTGTGCTCGGAAATGCCCTCGCAGAGCTGCACCAAGGGGCTCGTTGCTTTAGCCGCTGGCAAAGCTGCGAACTAAGGGACTTGATAAGAGCTGCTATTTTTATTTAGATTTCCTAGAATGAGGTATGTGAGGAGCGCTGTGCAAGAACACACATCATTAATGAAAATTAAAGAAGCTGGCTTCAGAACACAAACCAGAAAACTTCATTCACTGTCCAAGTCACATATTTCTCCTCTAATTCAAGTAAATGTGCAAAAGTTTAGTTCTTTTCTTAAAGAACCAATGGTTCAATTAAGTGAGTCATGAAAATCTCAACTTTCATCCAAGAAATTTTCCAACTTCTGGGTTTTCTGACTTTCTTGTGGAACACATAAACACCTTTTTTGAATAAAAAAGTCTAATACGAAGGTCTAAAAATTTGCGTTTCCAAACCCCCTGTGCTTTAGATAATGTTTTCATAATTTGGAATCCTCTATCCTAAGGTTTTTGTTTAAATTTGGAGCTGTCAGTACTCTGCCTTCTACCTTCTGGCAAAACAACAGTAATATCTCTCCATCCATCTTTACCAGACAAGCAATACAAGGATAAAATTAGTTTTCCCTGGACTTCTGACCTTCTTCAAACAAGCCAGAGGAATGACAGTGATACACACTACTCCAAAATCTCTGTAAGCCTGAAAGAAGCATATTTATTCAATACAGAATAACAGATCAATCAACTGAACCCACTATCTGGAAACTCAATCTTTTTTATCATGGGTACAAATGAAATGATGACCTGCAGTGGACACTGGCAGATTTCAGAATTATTAATAGGAAAGGTGTGAGATGTGGTCAAAACAAAAACTACAAAACTTACCTCATCCTTTGAACGGGTGAGACAGTTTTTGATTACTTCAGCTTCCAGCATTGTCCGTTTATTAATTTCTACATGCTCATAATACCTGGACAATCTTGTTTGACCTTGTTTGTTAACCATAAGAAAAAATTTTATCATTTCTTTTTTGTTGATTTCAGTAGTAGATTTCAATTTTGGGTGCGGGAATCAAGAAGAGTATTTCTGGGAGGGGGAAAAGAAAAAAAGAGTAACAATACATAGGAGTAAAGACTTCCTTAAAAAGCTAGCCAGCCCAAATATGCTTACATTTATAACTGAGTTTATTGCCAAAACATACAACATTGAAAAAAAAATCTTGACTCTTTTGCACGCACCCCATGGAAAAACTCCCCTTTTCAACCCACACCACTAATCACAAACTATCTAATCAATAACAGCTTTCACATTTGAAATTTTCACATTTAAATCAAATTAATTTCTGGATAGGATTTGGGAAATTGGAGGAGTCAACAATTACTTGTTCACAACCATAAATCTTTTCACCATTTTCTTCCTGCATGGTCGCTGGTTTGAGAACATTATCAGAAATTTGCCCGATACCAAGCCACACTAATACAGCTCCTAAGAGCAAAATTTGCCTGTAAGCACTTTTTTTCCCCCTGACTTGTATTTAACAATTACATTCATACCATTGCCATATCAAATTGAATGGAGAGATGACAAAGGAAAATGCATGGGCCACAACATATGATCATTTCTTAATGCAGAATGAGAGATTCCTAAATATTTGGGTATCTGCAGTATCAACACGCATCTTGAGCTGGACCAGGAGCTACTGAAATCTATCTTCTCCTGTCTGATTTCCCACACTGATGCAAAAGGTAAATTCTGCACTCAATGAAAACTAAGTGTGGGTCTTCAATAGTTGAAGAGAAATCTGTTCACATCAGTTACTCAAAAGAGCTTTACCTCAATCTAAATAAATATTAATCCACCCAACACCACTGAAACATAGCTATAGGATATAAATATACCACATGCAAAATACAGTGAAAAAGGGCATTAAAAAGAGCACAGCACATATCAGAATCTGCTTGCTAAATAATTTTTTGATATAGAAGTTCTGGGTTATTTTCTTTAATGCCTAAGAACAATCACTGTAATGTTTTCCATCTGACTCTCTTTGGATTCCAGACTTATTGGCCCAAAAAATCTTGAGGTTTGTGCACTGGAAATACAGCAACTACTGCAAAAGTTATTCCTTTTATTACAGTTCTGAAGAGATGGTCCTTACCTGGTGCACCTAAGGTCTCACAGCTTCAGTGAGGAAGTCTAAACAAAAAAAATGTATTGGCAAGCCACAAAACAATACAGTGTAGCTCTTTGTGTATCTTAATGCAGAAAAGCAAAAGGGGAAAAAATAAAAGGCAAGCTGCATATGTGCTGCACTGTATTATCAGCAACTTGAATAAGCTGGCTATATACCATCCATGGGTGATACCATACAACTCTTTCATGACAGTGATGCAAAAAGTCCCATATATTGTGCTGACACTAATTATTGCTTACTTCTGATTCACAGTGGTCACTTTTTTCTAAAAGAAAAGCCACCTCTTTTACCACCACTTGGTTCTCAAGAAAGTGACCCTCTTTTTCTCAGCATACTGTGGTTTACTCCATCTACAAAGAAGTTTAGATTTCTGTATGTAATTTCAAATGTAGTTTTACTAATTTGACTTGATACTGAGAATTCATTCTTAGTTAAGTGACATGTAGTTCAGGATCAATCCTCAGGACAAGATAATCTGTTTGGAATCACAAAAGTCTCAGAGCTTTCTCACCTCCTCCAGGCACATGAAACCTCTTCAGGAAAGCACTTCTGTTGCATCACTCTGACAAAAGAGTCGTGGATGCTGGTCAGTGCTGCTGCTGTGGTGCACGCAGCTTATGCACTGCACCCAGGGCTTCTGCATCAGCACAAGTTTGTTTCTGAGAAAGAATGAACCAGATTATTAGGATAAAAAAGGGCCCAGATAGTAATGTATAATGGGGTCTTTACTGTTGAATGGAAAATAGGCTGACATTGATGACTAAATGGGATACTACCATCTATACAATCTTTGCTGTGTTTAGTACGTAGCTCTTTCCCTCCCCCCCCATTCTATTTTGAATTACTGCTGGAAGTTCGAGTTGCAGTAAGATGTCTTAATATTTTTAAGCATAAAGTTGAAACAGTCGGATGAGGCAGTCAGGTTTTGATACAAACCTTCCAAGATGGACAAGAATGAATGACTCCTTCCAGCTCAGAATGAGGACCCCTAGCAAGGGCCAACCTCACAACAGAAGGAACCTGAAGCTTTAAAGCTACTTAAGAAGGACCTGTGGCATGAAAGAGGAATAATCTAGGAAATGCTGCCCATTGTTTGAAGCAAGATCAGACACGGGAGACCAACTGTGGAACAGATAATAGCAGTAGCACAAACAGCTTTTCTTTTTTCATCTGAATTTTACACTTCATCTTTGTGTTTGGCACTGCTGAAACAATGATTAATGGTCCTCTGTTTTGATCCAAGCTATTTTAATAACTTAGTCACAAATGACTCCAAGGGCTTGAGAACAGGAGGACAGGGAGGACAGTACAACTACCCCAGGGGCACTGACAGAACTGTTGTACTCTGAGTTATTGTTAAGCAATATATAACAGCAAAATATATGACAAATTAATACATATGATCCTGTTGCAGGATTGGCCCCTAATCCTAATTATTCCTTTATTAACCTAATCTTTGTACATGGTTAATCCCCTTATCCCTTTCTGATGTTATGACTATTTTAACTGCATTTATCCTTATGAATGGCCTGGATTGTTTTACACATGAAGATATTTAGACTAGATTGGTTTTTTTTTGTTGTTGTTGGTTTTTTTTAATCTGCACAAAGCTCTTATCCAGAACAGAGTAAAAAAAAAAAAAGTTGTAACAGAGGTAGAACCACAGTAGCACTCAAAAATGTTATCTATAATTTATGAGACAATTATTATTCGTAGGACTGGAAAACATAATCAACAGGTAATCAGTCTGTAGGAAAGAGGTCCACTCTTTCTGTAGCCATTTCTGTGTTTTCTCACCAGCCCCAAAGATAGCTTTAAAAATTTTAACCAGAAATTTTGTTCATTTAAATGGCAGCACTAGCACACAGTATTGTGCAGAAAAATTGGAATAAATTAACAAGTTCAAATAATAATTTGGTAAAAATTTACAAAAAGCATGCACACATAACTGACTTTGAAAATAATGCTAGTGTTAAAAATATCTTAAGGGGTTTCTTTATTTCCTTTAGAACTAATTCTAAAAAAAATCACTTGTAGTAATAAAAGCACTTGCTTGCACAATTTAGGCAAAAAAGGGAAATGACTGAGTTTTGTTTCTAACAAACAAAATTTATTTATTCTCTTTTCATCTTGGCTTTCAGATATAGAAAACATGTTGAGTTTTGCATATGAAGGATGTAAAGAAACCAGTGAAATATAATAAACAAACATAAAGCCTATCTGTGCATGTTGATGGGTAAAGAAACCCCATTCCTTCAAGTTCTTTGTATTTGAGAAGCTACCATTTATGATCAATGATCAGTACTCCACTTACAAAGCCAGCTACACTTCTTCTGACACAACTCTTACATGCTCTTCGGAGCATTCTCACGCACATGCCTGCGTGTATCCATGCACATACACATGGATTATGATGCTTTTATGCATGCACAATCAAATGGTTCAAGAGAATTGGTGACAAGATGCAAGCCTTTCATATCTCTGCCATTATTTTGCTCATTTTAGTAATGAAAAGACATTACTATCTGAAGGCTGTTTGTCAGAAATGAATAGGCTGTCTCATTCCAGGTCACTGGACAACTATCTGCATCACAGACGCGCTTAGGAACCAAAGACTGGAAGAGACTATCAAGATCCTGATGGACTATCAAGTCCAACTCTCTCCATCCCACTCAACCACGCATTAGAAATTTTGTCCAGAGCAGCCTATGCTTTTTGCATGTCCTGCCTACCCAACCTACAAAACACCTATGAAACTCTATCACTGAACAAAGACTCCCTATAAATAAAAACCTCAGAAGGTATCACTTGGGGAAGATGTAAAAAGCCTGGAAATTGCAAACTTTCCTTCAAAAGAAATTACCTTCTGGAGTGACTAAGCAGCATTCTCCTTTACTTCCCTTACAAAACACTTCTTCTGCAAGGATAATTTGGCATGTATACAGATAACATACAGTTTATCTGCTGTGATTTAAATATGAGCTTTTACAGTGTGTTAGATCTCACCCTCATTAAAATATCTCTCCCAGATAAATATCTAGGAGAGAAAACTCATATTGTGATTGGCCTGTGTAACTCACACTGCCAGGCTGATGGTTCAGGAGCTGCTTCCAGGACATGTCAGCTCTGCAGGCTGCATAACCACATGGGACACCTCAAAGTAACTTGTCCCTGTTTGAGTGACACTCCTTTTCAGGTAACAGCTGAGACCTCACAGAGGCAAAGCCTGCAATACCTGTTCTGCAGATAAAAAGATCTTAAGTCTCCAGTGAGGCCAACCCAGCTGATTCTACATGCAGCGATATAAAGCTTATTTTAAGCATAATTTTAGTTACTTCCCTGGTAGAGATACAAGCACTGAATTTAGTTTGTCACAGATTTCACTAATATTTATACATACTCTTAACTTACAAAAAAAGAAACACAACCTAAGATTAAATTGTACTTGCCGTACAGCTGTAATTCAAATCAGACACGTGTCTCTCAAACTAAAACCACTCCAGTCAATGTCTACAGACTTAGAAGTATTTTAGTTATTGCACTCTAAGAAAGGTTTGCAACATTCTAGGGCTCTCAGCTAGAATGCAAGTAAGAGATAAAATCTTGCAAAGAAGAAATGCCATGACTGCATATTTACAGAACTGCTTCACCAAGAATTAAAAATAAATGTTAGATAGAACTATATGCAAGTAACGTACTGCACTGTCCAACTCTAAACAACTTGATTTTCTGGATGCAGAGATCTAATGGCACCTTATGTGTGTATGAAATGTAGAATCACAGAATATTCTGAGTTGGAAGGGACCCACAAAGATCACTGAGTCTAACTCTTGGTCTGCACAGAAAACCCCAAGAGTCAGACCCTGTGCCCGCAAGTGTTGTCCAAACGCTTCTTGAACTCTGTCACTCACTCAGCTTTGTGCTGTGACTGCTTCCCTGGAGAGCTGTTCCAGTGCCCAACCATCCTCTGGGTGAAGAGCCTTTTCCTGATATCCCACCTAAGCCTCCCCTGACACAACTTCAGGGCATTCCCTTGGGTCCTGTCACTGGCTACCACAGACAAGACATCAGTGCCTGCCCCTCCTCTTCCTCTCAAGAGGAAATTGTTGAGTGTGATGAGGTCTCCCCTCAGTCTCCTCGAGGCTGAACAGACCAAGTGACCTCACCTGCTCCCTTTATGGCTTCTCCACTAGACCCTTCACCAAATGTAGAACAAAATGGGTTAAACTGGAATTAACACTGTAATGAAAATTTTAAAATGGCTAAATGATAAAGGCGGGAAGCACAAGCAGGTGTAGCACAGGAAAAAGTATTTTTTATATTTTTGTTTATAGAGCTTCTTACAGATGTACTGCACAAAACCATGTAGCAAATGAAGACCACACACATAAGCAGAACCCTAGGTCTTGATAATTTTGTTCTGACTGTGGACAAGGCTTTAATAAAACCACACACAATTTTAAATTTATCAGTGAAAGTAATTTTTGCATTCTGGTTAAATACTGTGTTCATAACAATTCATCAAAAAGATTAAACAAGTATGTCTGTGTGGCTTCAAAATAAAACACCACGTTCAATTTCAGGACAGGGATTTTTTAAAAAAGCAACCCTAATTATCAAGGGAAGTCAAGGGAGGAAGGAAAGAATAAAAAAGGTTTCCTTTGCTGTTGTCAAAATGCTGGCTGAATATAGCAATGGAATAAACTGCGATAACTCCCATATACTCAGGAATGAGGAAAGTCCTGGACAATTGGAGCTAAACAAAAGGTTAAACTGCTTATGAGCTAAGTCTCAGTTTTGAATAATGATTAAGAGCTGTCAGTAGACAATGAAAACAAATCAGCTGAGGTGGAAAGGAGTTGGATTTAGATTGCCTAATGGGTATGGAATCAGGAAGAATGTACAATGACATTTTTGTAGGAAATGATTTAATGGCGAAGAAAGGAAGGACTGGATGAACTAAGTGAAGCATCAATACACGGCTAAGGAAAGATTAGTAAAGAAAGGAAACACCAGGACTAAGACAAACAGTATTTTTTTCCAGTAATTAACAGAATTCCAGGTCTGTCAAAAATTGACCTTTTTTAGGAAACTATCCATGTAATGAACTTTTACAGCATGTAAAAACTTTGAAGAGAGGCAAAATCGAAGACCTACCTTATTTAAAATGGGTGACCTACAGTTCATTTGAAATAGGATGTGACGATAATTTAAAGTATTACATTTTAAAGCATTATTTTGCAACCGAGGTAATGGCACCATATTCAAACTACAGCATCAAATGCTGCATTACTATCACTGATAAAAATGAGCCAGATAAAACAGCCTAATAATTTCTTGCAAAACCGTTCTCACGTGGAAAAGACTTTTGAATAGTGAACATGATACACTCTTCCTCATCAAGCGGGGAATACAATACACACATCACAGCCAAGATACCATGAAAATGACCAGAGATTAGCCAGCTTCCGGAAACATGCTATAAATTTAATACATGTATTCTAAACCACCTCCTTGTAGGGCAAACTCAGCGCACCATTAAACCGCGCAGAGTATCAAAAACTGAAGTGTTTGACGCGCACTGCGCGCCGCTTTAGGTCACAGGCCCCAGCCTGGCCGCACTCCCGCCGACTCTTCCCAGGCCGTTCGCCACTCCCGAGGCGCGGAGCC
>VXAC01002666.1:21800-69627 GCA_013399225.1 Rhipidura dahli | reverse complement strand
GCGCCCGCCCGGCTCCGGAGCGGCCCCGGCCCCGCAGGCCGCTCGCCCGGAGCGCGGCCGGGGAAGGGCGGGCGGGCGCTGCCGCGGAGCGGGGCTGTGACCCTCCTCCCCTCCTCCCCGCCGGCGGGGCGAGCTGCGCTGCGTGTGACAGCTGCGCTCAGCTCCCGCAGCACAATGACTGCGGGGCTCCTCGGCCCCGTGCGGGTTACCGACAGCCAGAGCCTCCGGGCCTGGGAGGGAGGACTGGCGCCTCCCTGTAGCTGAGCGAGCTCTGGCTTTGGAGGGAAAAGAGGGAGTTAGGAGGAGGCAGGGGTGCCTGCCTCCCGAGCAAGGGCCGGACGGGGAAAAGGAGTTCAGGTAAATCTGAAGAACTTAGCCAGGCATGCAATTTGAGACAGGTCGAATGTGTTCTTTCTTTCTTTCGGACTCGCTACTTTAGAGATTGCATATCGGAGAAGAGTGAGGAATCGATAAGACTGCAGCGTGGTCATTTCAGTATACAAAAAAATACCAGCTTCGTCTCAGGAACGGAAATTGAATAACTTCTCAGGATAGAGACCAAGTGTTGGAGTTGCAGTATACATTTCCTGCCACTAATGTTTGCTTTTAGTAATAGGATAATTTTACTAATTATTTTTGCAAGTAAAAATAAAATCATGCATTACAAGTTTATGAACAGATTACAAAATCCACTGAACGTGAGGTATGCACGTAGGAGCCATTATCTTTTTATAGGACAGAAGTGTACATAATAACAATGTAAAAAAATGTTAGCAGACTATTGCTTCCAAAGAAATTTTTGGTGGTTTTTGTGCTGAGTGATTGCTTATGGTCTTGAGGCATTCCATCAAATTGCACTGCAACAGCAGCCGATATTTGGAAGGCATTTACTTTCTGATTTCAGAACCAAGAAGTGTACCTGAGCCTGGGCAATTCTTTAGGAATTTCTTGGCTCTATAATAAGCGTGTAATTTGTACTGTTTTTGTTACAACTATAATTAAGAAAGAATTTAAAAAAACCCAAAAAAGCAAGGGAAACAAAGGAAGAGGTTTCGCTGTTTCCTTCACTTACTGCCAGTCTTCCTATTTTAAACCCTGTGGAATGGCTGGATTTAAATTCTGGATGGGTGTTGTTAGCAGAGAGCAGTTGACTGTTTCTCCGGTTTCCTCTAGTGTCTTAGTGATATAGCATTATGTTTATTAATAATTTGTTTAATGCTATTCATTACCAAACAAAACCATCTTGAAATATTAGTTTTAGATTAGGGCTTGTTACTTTAGAACAAGGTACTGCTGTACCCTAACATGAAGAGCAGTTCGGAGACTTGAAAATTTGGGTCTGACTGACAAAAGTGTTTCTCTGAACTCACCTGGCCTCTAGACTCCCTGATGCACTCTAGCCAACTCTGCTGCTTTTTGTTTGTGGTTGCTGTTTGTTGTCCATGGCCGTGTCTGTGGAGGTATGGTGGCAGTTCTGACCCTGATTATGTGTGTGTTGATTTACACACGCGTGTGCATTATGTCATGGGACTGAGATAGCAGACTTGCTGCACAGTGCTTATGCACGAGGGTGCTTTGGGTTGGTTTTTTTGGAACTTTGGAAGCCCAGGATGGAAGGGGAGGACATTACCTTTGAATTTTAGGTCTCAGCCTATACAGTGGTCAAGACTGATAGAGGAATGTGTTGAGAATGTTTTTGAAGATAGATGTTTACTAGGCCTGTGGGGTTTTTTTGTTGGTTCCACAACTTAAGTTGTGAAGTCACAGCATATTTTGTGGCTAATAAAACTGTAATAGTTTGGACCCCAAACAACAATTTTGTCCATTGAATCTAGTGAGTGTTAATCATCTATGTGATACTGAGTACAGGTGTGAGTATTTTGATGATTGAGGCCTCCTGGGTTAAAGGAAAACAGTAATTCCATAGCATGACAATAGATAATTTGTGTGGAAGTGGGTGTTGGATGATTTAGCTGCAACTCTCCTGGTGCAGGTAATGTCATTCTTCTTATTTCTTCATTCTTTCAAGGTGACAGGAAACTCTATAAACATTGCTTCTTAGTCCTGGCAAATGCAAGTTCTTTATAACTTTGCAAACGATGCTTTATAAAAAGTATGTGGAAAACCAAATGACTTAGCAATATGTGTGATTTATTTATGTGTTCTGAATCGAAGGATTTATTATTCCAAAGAAGATTCTTTCTTATCTGTGGTATGACTTAATGGGATTCCTGTGTGGTTTATACATCCAACTCCTCTTTAACTGTGTAGTTGAGTGACTGGAGAACTGGCACCCCTAGTAGGAGTGCTCTTTGCATAGAGGGGTGATGGTGGAAGGGGAAAGGATCTGCAATAACAGTTTATTCTTTCTGGGGTCTTGTAATTACTTTTTTTTCCTGTTCTACCTGTGGGACAAACTTTTATAAATAAATTAAAGTACATGTTATTTCATTGTGTAGAGGTTTATGCCATAGCTGTTATGACAGACAAGGTCTCAAGCCTTTTGGATCTGAAGTCTTGTACTGGTAGACTTAAGTCTACATTTATATCAGGCTTCGAATCTAAAACGTTAATAATTCTACACTGTCTTTCTAACTCCTCAGGTGTATTCTGCTGTTCTGCTTGTGTGCAGAAGGGAAACAGCATAATCATTGGATGAATCTGTGTGTGCAAACCAGTATGGAGTACAGAAATGTCAAATATCAGGAGTGCAGTACTTGAAACATTGTACACTTCTTTCCTTTCACTTGTAGCACTGGCTGCTGCAGTGACTGGCGTTCACTGGTTGCTGTGTTGAAAATCAGCTGTCTGGCCTTGCATAGGGTCTTGTTCTCTTTAAGTAATGGACAGGATCTGTTCGCTGTTTAGTGAAGTGAAAGATTTTCACTGTAGCAATGTAACTTTGATCTGCCAATCTAATGGCCTTGATATTGGTCAAAAATGACCAGCTGTTATGTTGAGATAAATGGTCTTTTCTAAGACATATATGCACTTTAGAGGAATTACAGTGAGTTCATATTAAATGCTGTGTATTTGTTAGAAATAACTGTTCGAGGTGGTAAGTGGCTCCATAGTATCCTAAAAGAAAAAGAAACTTGGATGGGAAAATATTGTAGAGATGCACTACAGAAACTCTAAAGAGAGAGTTGTGTCAGAAAGGAGTATCATAGGAAAGCTTGCAACTTTGTGGGGAAAATCAAGAGATCCACTTCCTTACAGGGTTTGCAGGCTGATAATGCTTGTCTGCAATAAAAATCTAAATTGTGCAGTTTATTCAGATTTTCTTAACTGGGTGAAAACCAGACTAAATATTCTCTGATACTTCAGAATCACACAAGAATGTATTGGGAGAAAATTACCACTGGATGCTACTTCCAAATGCTTTAATAAATAGGAAGAATAATTAAGAAACATAAACAGAACAAAATATATGCAGTTTTGGTTTAAACATTATACATCCTCTCAAGCAACTTAAGTGTGCATAAAGATTACTATGATTCTTAATAGGTTTTCTGTCCTATTAAATGACATCTTTGGCGGTGCACAACTAAAGTTCCTAGTTTATCTTATTTTACAAATGCTCTTTTCCCCAAATATTCAGAGACGTTATGGAAGCATAACATTTCTAACATTTTCTAATATTCTTTATTTAGGCGTTTCAAAATTCCAAACCACCAAAACTCAGATTTCAGATTTTGCTTGCATGCCTCCCCGCTTCCCTTTCTGCTGGGGATGGCGGAGCAGACTCATTGAAGGAATTTTATACAGGACATTCTTTAAGAAAGAAATGTATCTTCAGATAACATGTAAAAGTGTTGATATTGTGAACAAAATGAGACTATGTTCAGAGTGTATATACAGTCATGCTGTCTTTCAGCATTTCCAAAGTGTAGCAAGAATCAATTGCTGAAACACTTATCTGTGTGTTCCTTGTGTTACTTTGTTTCAGATTTGAAGCAGTATAGGGATAATTTTGGGAAGGTTTCTCTCTTAAACTTGAAAGAATGATTAATTCTTTTCATAACAGAATTTGCCTTGCTTTTGGTGTGCAAATAATTTGTTTTGATGATAGATTGCAAGTGGAACTGTTTATGAGGGTTGTAGAATGGTTGTTAGTTTGTTGGAAACAATCTGTGTGTCAGCAGCTAGGGAGCATACCGTAAAAATGAGTATTTAAAAAACCCCCGACTTTTCAGGAATTAGTGGCATTTCATGCAGGGGACTACTGTAAATGCTAGCATTTTCTTGGGTCAAAAAGTGTTTGGATAAGTTCATGGAAGAAAATTTCCTGTGGGTGCCTAAATTTAAAGGTACTGTCTTGTTGATTTGTAAGTTTTTTTTTGAGATTTGAAATGTTTTGTGAGGTTTATTCTTTAGTTTTTATGCTACTCCTGTGGAACTTCCTGTTAGCCCATGATTAGGAGTGGCATACTGAGGCTGCTGGTCTATTAGTCGGACCAGGCAAGCTGTTCTTATATTTTCATGACCAATGAGGTAGCTTTGAAATGGAGTCATGTAACAGTTTGAGCTTGAAGGAACCTTAAAGATCATCTAGTTCTAATTTCTCTGCCATGGGCAGGAAAATGCTTTAATCTGATTGTTTGACAATATATTTAGTGCTGTTTTGATACTGTTTTTTCTTAAAAAACAAACCCTGATTGATATCAGGGGCATTAATTGAATATAAAATGGAAGGTTAAGGCAGGAAATTCACATGCTGCTGTTGTGAAATGCACAGTGTATTTTAACCATATAATTGTTTATTGATTGTATTTTAGATAGTTGAAGTTGGAAATATGATTAACTGATTAACTGCTATTTCATTGGATCTTACAGGTGAATCTCTGTATTTATTATGAAATTAGCTTAACTAAATCTAAATCAATCCATAAAAAAACCCAAGGGATACTTGATCAACACTGACGGAAAATAAAATAAAGTAGGTTGTAAAAAGTTGATCAGTATTCCTATTTGTGGTACTTGTAAATGCCATGAGGTGTATGGGTAATACATTCATCTGAACTGGCTAACTTTTGTTTGTGCAAACTCTTAAGGTGCTTGCTGTAGCAGGGGTGCAGAAGCACTTTGTGCTCCAAATAACTAATGTTTATCCACATAATAAAATATTTGAATATTTTGTACCTTTTGTAAGTTAATGATGAAAATGACTACATATTTTGTAGAGTTAAGTCCCTTTTTAAGTGTAAAGCACTGAACTGAGAGTTCTGTGTATTTTGGGTAGAGGGCAATTAGACGTAATCAAGGGTTTCCTTACTGTGGTTTCCATAGCTGTTTAGTTAACTGCATTAACAGGCACACCACCTCTGGTAGAACTTCAGGTGCTTGTTTACTGAAGGTTAAAACTCTGTTATGTGTGTCTGGGTAAATCTTTCTTCATAGGCTTCTTGACAAGACTTCTGAATTAAAATGTGCAGAGATGCTTCCTTTATATGTATAGATAACCTCATTCTTCCAATTTTATTTTTGAAACAGTTGATTTAGATCTTCAACATTTCTGTAAAATTTTCTTGCAGTATTCACCTCATAAAGGCAAAACAATAAAAGAGTGTAGAACATGGAGTGACATTAAGCTCCATGTAAGAACAGGAACAGGAAATACCTGAGTAGCTGTGAGGTTTATGTGTGGGATGCTGGGTCAGTGTAGTAGTTGTGTAACTTTTTCTGGAATATTGTTTCTAAATAATTCCCTTCTAGCACTTGGTATAAAAGTGTTTTTACTGTGTAATAATTGCCTTTTCATAAATGATTATTTGGGATAATAATACTCTTACTTAGAATCAGTGCACAGAACTGTTATTTTATAACAGTTACTCTGGTGAGGTGCAGAAGTGTGTGGCAGATAAGTTATGTAACACTTCCTGGTGAAGAATTACTTCTTTTTTTGAATGCTGGGCATGCATTTTATTTCTTAGTTCATTGCAGTTATACCTATGCATATTTAATAGCTCTTTAGGAAATCTCACTTGGAGAATTTTTTATGAGGTTTGAAGTATCTGTTGGTATAATTATTTATTTCATGCTGAAAGTAAGTTTTGAGGTAGTGGTGGGTGATTCTTCTTGTCATTTAAGAAGTTAGGAGAAATTGATGATGGATTTTTTTTTTCCTGACTGATGAAGAGAGTGGTTAGGGAAGCTGGGTCTTCCAGTGATTTGATGTATCTTCAGGACAAATGTATGACTTGAAAGAGCTTTGTTTGCCTATCTGATGGTTACTTTTTGTCACTCAGACTGTTCTTGAATTATCCTAAGCCATGCTCAGCAGGATACTTAATAGTTTAATATCTTCTGCCTTTATTAGTGCAACTCCAACAGGTATTGAGAGCCAGGTATGAAGTTGGCTGTTCTTCATGACCAGTCCTGAAGGTACAGCATGAATTTAAGCAGTCTGTAGGTTTTTCTACTGTATATTCTAGAGTAACCACTATACTATCTTTATAAAACTGTCTGATTAGAGGTAGTCTGCTGTTGGCAATTAAAGGTAAAAATACATTTTTATAATTCCAGAATAAATTCCACTTAATGAGAGATGAAGTACATTCCTGGGTTAATTTGAAGTTATTGTGCATGGAAAAATCCTGCATGTATTGTCTGTAACATTCTGAAAAAAAGTGTGCTTCTCTGAACACTGTTTGAAATGATCATGCTGATTGAAATAAAGAATGAACTTCAGTAAGTCGATATGCCTGAAGGTCTTTCTGATTATAAATATATATTTTTTAATAGGTTGATTACTCTAATTTTTTTTCCTTTTGCTCAACTTGTTTTCTTTTCACCCAAGATATGGTCACTCCTTAACTGCTACCAAATTTGAGGTTGGTGATCCTCTAATAATCTTCCTAGGAGACAGAAACCCAAAGGAAGTCCCTTGACTTCATTTCAGTGACCACTATAAGAAGCTGGAGAATGCTTGACTCTAGTATTTAACTTGAAACTGTGGTGGTTTGCATTCTTTGAGAGTAAGACCCCAGGGTGCAGGAACAGAATCCTGCAATACACCTTGAGACCCTAGGAAGAGATCCTGCTTTGGCAAACAGAACTCTCAGAAGAAAGTTCAAGAAGAGCATTTAAACATGTTTACAAATTTCATAACGCCTATTCTGTTTCATATCTTTAGCAAGATTAGTACAGTTGTATTGGTAGAAGGCAGGACTGCTGGCTCTATTAACTCCCTGGTGAAGTGGTGTAAATTAGTGCTGGAGATGTTCTGTGCCAGGAAGCCAGATTAACATTTGGGAGGTGCAAAGTACCTGCTCCTTGCACTGTAGACCGTGCAAACAGTGCATTATACACTTCTATTTTAACTGTCTTACTCTTCCATAACTTTTAATTCCATGAGCTTGATTATATTAAATTTTGTTATTGTCAGTGTTGCCATTGCCCTAATGCAAAGCTCTCTACACTCTGTAAGATTGTATCCTTTTATATACATGTATGTATAGATACATTTTTGCATGTATAGCTTCCTATATTCAAACATTTTTAGTTCTTGCTTTCTTTGGTCCCTTAGGAATGTGTGCTATTGACCTGCAGCTGATGAACACTGACCTGAGTGTTCATCACTAGAACAGCATAGGTCAGTTCAGATCACTGTGTTCACTGTCTGCTGTGGTTTATACTTTCCTCTTTATCCCTAAATAATAAATAGGTATTCCTGGTTTTGGAAAAGAAGTGAACATTCTCAAGGTTGTTTGCCACACTGCACTTCCTCCCTTCCCTTTCTAACTCTATTGTGATCGTAAGAACCTGCAGCACTACAAAGTATACAACTTCACTCCTACCTATGTACTCTTGTACTACAAGTACTAGTAATAGTAAAGAGAATGAGCTTAATATTCTGTGTTTAGTATTAAGAATCTAACAAAGCTCCAAATGTGGCACCTTGTTGAAAGTAGCTTCATGTTAATGGAATAATGTGGCAATATAGTGGACAGTGAAGGTATTTTTAATCTTACTAAATTCAAATGCTGTCTTTTGGTGTGTGTCTATAATTAGTCTTACTGGTTGTAGTAGTGACTTTATAGAAAAGAAATTTCTTTTACGAGCAAAATTTATTCCCAAAAATGCCAAGCAGTTTAAAAGACTGTGTGTGAATCATTTTAGATAGAAATGGTCCAAGATGTGTAACTACTATGGGTTTTGTTTCAAAGATGTTATTTGCAAGATTCATGCATTTAGGAGGAATGCAGAAAATTGAGATGATAATGATAGAATGAGCAACTGCAACTGAGGGTAAACTTGTGCTGAAGTAGTCATGCTGAGTTGTTTTCTTCCACGACTTCTGTGAATTTCCTGCTAAAAGAAATTAATAAAATCCCTGAATGATCCTTGGCTTTTAAAGTGCTGTAGGGGAGCTATAAATACAGAAATTGGGAAGTGATTTCTGTCTTGTGATCTGTGCAGAACTGGCAGAATCAACATTGAAGTATAATGTCCCATTGTTTAGTAACAGTTTTGAAAAGAATGCTGAAAATTTGACATAAAACCAGTTTGAGGTCTGGAAATAACATCTTGAGGACTGATCCATTTAGAATTCAGTCTTGCTAAATCAAAAAGCAGTCTGAGAGGTAGCCTTATTAGGTGCCTCACTGGGTTTCAGACTTATTCAGGTTTTTTAATTTACAGAAGAAAATAGTTTTGTTTAAGGGGTATGACACAGCAGATTGGAACTTCACCTTAAAAAAAATAAATCCCAGTGAGGTGTGTAAATAGTGTGATAGATATATGTGTGAAGTTGGGTAAATGCTTTTTGTTGTTTCTTTTTGTGTGTGTGTGGATATTTTTGGGGGTGTTTTTGTGTTTTGTTTTTTGGAGTTCTTGTTTTTTTCTTTTGATACAATGGCTAAAGAAATAATCAGGCACAAATGTAAAACATACTGAAATAATTTTTCTGCAATGAAAATTTATCAATCTTTTCTACATGGAGACACAGGGAAAATAGAAGTGGATTCACAAGAAGCTATCTATTACTCTGTAGTCTAATCTACTGCTATTAAGATGGTATTTTCTTCCCATGGACTTTCTTAAGGCATCAGACCTAAATGAAGAACTGGACCCTTAAAACTGAGGGAACCAAGGGATTTCTTGGTTCTTAGTAAGGGATTCTTCAGAATGGCTGTGTTAAATGAGAAGGAAGCCAGTGCTATCTCTACTGTAAAAGGTGGAATGTAGTCAACATAGCTTAGTGTCTACTAAGAAAGGCAATGACCCTTTTGTTTAATAACTAAAGCAGAGACCTAAGCAGGTCGTTGATTGCAAGTATCAAAGTACAAGTAGTTTGATAGTTTGTTGATGGGTTGTTGAATATGCCTGTCCAAGGCCGGAAGCTGTTCTTGAAAAATTAAAGTTAGAAGAAAATGTTGAAGAACCCTTGCAGTGTAAATTATGACACTCAACAATTGCAAAGTAATCCTGACCTTTTTTGAAGAATTTCCTCTACAGTTCTGGTTCCACTGCACTTCAGTCTGTGTTTTGCAACCAGTTTGTGCTGTAAGTTGGGGCCATTCCATAGCATTACGTGAAAATTGCAGACCTATCTTGAGTACCTTTATTATCTGTATTTCAGTAATATAGAGAGAAGACAGAAGCATATTCAATGGTTTCTTTTGAGTCTCTGATTATTGTGGCATTATTAAATAATGAGAGTTTGGATCTGGACAGACAGCTACTTTGGAGACTTCAAAGTCAAGTGAAGTTTCTTTAGGTATTATTTTAGCGCTACTTTATGTAGAACATTTCATTATTAAGTGACATCAGTGATGATGCTAAATGTTTTAAGAATACATGCTGCACTGTGGTGTCATAGCCTGTGACGGCCAAGAGTATTTCTCAAGTGTTTGAAACACTGTCTAATCTGTGGTTACAGAGTATTTTGCTGTTTGTTGGTTTTCACACATGGTGACTTGACTCATACTTGTCCACAAGCTTGTCTGTGTCTGTTTTTATTAGTTGTTCTGCAGAGAAGATACTGCTCACAGGCTTTGAATCTCTTAAGCAGTTCATACTGGAATAATGTACAAAACGTTTCAAAATAGAAAATTTGTATAGGAAATGCTGTATGTAGTCTTGTTAATGGATGGAGGGAATATTTAGTGTTGATAGCTGGTATTTTTGGCAAGAATCAGCTTTTGTCATTGGTGTTGAAGCTGTGTTGTGAGTTTTTTCCAGCACAGACATTTGGAAAATACCATGCCTTAATGGATTTTAAAAGTGCAAAACTGCAATAATTTCTCATCACATGATAGTCCAATAGAAGAAGAATTTCTCTTCATATGTGAAAAAAATACTGATTTTAGGCTGACACTTGGAGAGAAGCCAGTTGACTGGAGGCTGACTAACATCCCAGTTTTCAAGAAGGATGACTCTGGTCACAACAGGCCTGTCAATCTCTCTTTAGTGACTGGTAAAATCATGGAGAAGATTATCCTGGGAGCCATTGAAAAATACCTGAAGGACAACACAGTCACTGGTCACAGCTAGCATGGCTTCATGGGAGGAAAGTCGTGCTTGTCACACCTGATTTCCTTTTATGACTGGGTAACCCACCCTGTTGATCAAGAGCAGCCAGTTGGTGTAATCTTTTTGGATTTCAATTAAGTTTTCAATACTGTCTCTCACAGGATCCTTCTGGACAAAATGTCCAGCACACAGCTGGATAAACATATCATGGGATGGGTGATCACCTAGCATCTTGTATAAACTTTTTTCTGTAGAAGGCATATGAACACATAGATTGTTTTTTTTTTTTCCATTGGAAAAACTGATGTGAAACAAATAAAAATTCCCTAGAAAGTCTGTTAAGAAAATAGATTTAGGTTTATTAGTGTTACTTTGTAACTCGATCTTTGGAAAGTTCTTTGAGGAAGAATAGTTACATTGTCAGCCTGGATTGTAAGATTTAGTTGAATTTATGTTTGTTTGCAGAGCTTTCTTAAATTATTTTTAGGAACATGACTGCCTTAAAGTCTTTGGAGCTTGTTTTCAGGCATGTTTCATAGACTGTTCAACCTGCTTAAGAAAGGCAGTTCAAATACAGTGTTCAGACACTTCATAGAATAGTTAGTGTTTACAATTAGTAAGAATTACTTTTGCTGCTTATGTTTTACTTGTCTGTTTGATTATCTTGAGTGATGGCATTTGATATTTGAATTGAAAGATTGTAATTCCTCAGTAGAATTATATTGATACTGGTGAAGAAAATAACTTGGAGATAAAAATGAGTGAACAGTTTTTGAAGTCAAAACAAGCATTTGTGTCTAGTTAGGTAATGTAGTGGCTCCAAGCATTCCTGTTAACTGTTAGTTGAATAAAGAAATAATACCTGTGTAATGGCCTTCAGATAAAATTTGCTGGATCTTGGGTCTGATGTCTGATTGTGGGGAGAAGGAGAGCTGGTGTATAGGGACAGTAACTGGTACTGTAACATTGTGGCATGGAGCATTTTGGTTGTTCTTTTACAGTCTGTTGATGATAGTGACCAGATTAATTTCACTTTTCCTGAAGTTAATGTTATATTTGAGTGTTACAGAATAGAATGTTCTTTCAGGAAGTTCTTTTACACATTCCTAGGCAGAAGGTTACTTTTCTGAAGGAGTGTCTCTGGGACTGAAATTGAAAAGGAAAACTAATTTATAAATTAAACTGTGCTCAGTGTTTGATAAGTTTTTAACTGAAACAAAATTTTAGAAGTCTGTTCTTCCATGACGAATGCTTTACTACAGGAATGGTCAGTGAATGTTAAACTCCTAAGGCACTTGCATTTATTATTTTAAAAAAAGAGGTTTTATAGTTTCCAGTTTTTAGACTTCGTCCTTGAGAAGAATGCTACCAGAGTGTGAATCCATTATTTTTAGTGCCTTCAACTATGTTTGGACATGTAGTCTGTATTTTTTTCCTCGTACTTCCACTACTTCTCTGTACTGGATATCAAGTTTATGGACAGACAGTTGGTTTACTTTGTTTACAAACCATGATGTTTACAGTGTTGTTAGACTTTAAAAACACAATTACAAATTGTATGAGTTTTGTTACTGTACTATTCTAAATACCACATTGGCTATAAAAATCCTAGGAAAAAATACTCCATTAAAAAACTCTAAGGAGGAGTGACAGAATGAAGGCAGTTGTATGCTGAATTTAAGTTGTAATTTAGAAGTTTGATGCTAGCACAGAAGAGGATGGAATTGAAGGCTGGATTTTCTGTAAGTTGGTCAAAGAAGTTGATTAAACTTGACAGTACTTGGCCCTGGAGTGAAGAGGCAAACCTTGGAATGTGAATGATGTGGTGAGAGTTGGAAAGAGGAAGGACAGATTAAGGAAAGGAGAAAGTTGTGCAAGCCCAATCTTTCCCATACGCACTGCAGGACTGACGGGGACTTACGGATGGGTAAATCCTCTTAGATGTCAGTTGTGTCATTAACCTCCTTTGAGCTAGCTGGGTTTCTTGTTTGCTCTTGTCCAACAGTTGCTCAAGTATGTCACTCTTCTAGTGGTTAGGATTTGCTTTTAACAAGCTATCAGAAAGCAATCACTTGAGTCTTTGAAAAAAGTATAAATGGGGGAGCTGGAAATGATCATCATCTCAAATGGAAAAGATCTGTAAAAATGTAACCTTTGGGAAACATCTTTGTAGCTTTGCTTCTCTTAAGTGTAGTAGTTTACTATCCTGATAGTTAACTGCCTGTTCAGAAGGTTGCATGGAAAATTACCTTCTTTATTTGGAAATGTTTTTCAAATGTACACTGGTATTAGCTAGTGTAAAAATTAGTATTTATTAAAATACTAATACTAAATTAGTATTTATTAAAATATTAAAATATTTTTTGTCCACATCTTTAACCTAAGCTTATTTTATGAAATAAAGATTTCCTGTTAATATATGACATGTTGTTTCTATAATTTTGTCTTCCAATTATTTTTTATTCTACAGGGTCTCTAAAAGTAATATATCTTTGAAACACGTATGATCCTGATGTTACCAGTGATATCCGTTGTACTGCACATCTTACTAGAGAATCTCGAGACTTCAATTTACAAAATAAAGATTTATTTATATATGTTTATTTATTTATAGTAGTCAGAGTCTCTTCTTTTAGGCCTCAGATGACATTTTAAGGATTAATTGCAATCACAATAAATACATAAATGTAATCAGATCTATAAGAGTGCACTAAAACTCATGCTTTTAGTTGTTCTGAAGGAAATGAAGTTTCAGACTGTGTTTGTTGAAAACTGAAGGTGAAGGCTTCTCTGATGTTCAGTTTCCCTTTTGTGAATGGGAACTGGAACATTATTAGCTGCACAGGTGTGTTCACTCTTAAATTACTGTTAGGAGTCAAATCTTCCACCTCACCAGTATTTTTTAGTTTTCCAAAACTGTTCTACTTCACCTTCAGCATAATAAACATTTAAAAATCAAGATTAGACTAATATTATTGTGTGATAAAATGTTCCTGTTGTTTTGAGTTTGGTGACATGTCCTACTAGGATAAGCATATGCTTAATGTGTGCACTGAGTAGTGTCAGTGTATTGCACTTTCAAAATTACTGCTGGCCTTTCCTGCCTTCCTTCTTGAAGTCTGAATGGACTTCAGAAAAACAAAATACAAGCAGTGCATAGCTGTCATTACTTTATGTATAGTATGATTTTTTCAAAATAAGCTTGTAGAGACTAAGAGTTAACAATGTTTAGAGCTGCAGTGGAAAAAAAGTATTTTGAGTGTGGTCCTGCATTGGTAAACTGATTAGAATTTGATTGTTTGAATTGTACAGGAAAGTGTTAGTGTTTCAACAGTGGAAGAGAAGGCTTTAAATCAGTCTTCCACGCTTTACCCTCGAGGTTTCTTTCATGCCTCTTTTTCCTTGTGACATGTTTCACTATGTTTGAGATGCTGAACAAGTATTTCAAATACTGCATGTCAGGATTTATTAATAAGATAAGACTATCAAATCCCATATGGATATCCTAATTATTATATAACCTTTAAGTTACATATGCAATTTTACCTGCCCAAAATGCTGTAATAACTTACCTTCTTTTTGCTCAGTGTGAAGATTGTCAGGCTTTTCTGGGCACTTAAAGCAATAAAGTGCAATTTTATTGTGAATGCTGCTATGGGTAGTGCTGTATAAAATGTAGGGAATAATCCTGAAGTTTTAGGAGTTTCTTTCAAAAAAAGGGGGGGAAAAAAATCTTCATTTTCTTCCCAGGAAACTTTTCTTTATATTCTAAAATATTAGTTTCTACATGAAATACAATATTTTTATTAATTTAAAGTTATGTGCAAGTAATTAAGTAAACGAAGTCTTCTGTTACACTTTCATCAAACAGTATAATTGTATACTAGGGATGTGGAGTATCAGTGTAATAAGTTATTTTAATTATTCCTATAATTTAAGGGAAAGTTCAGTTTCTTGTGTGAGATCTTAGAGTTTCGGTGAAAGACTGTTGACTGTTTTGAGTATGGTCAGACTTCCTATTCAAAAGATAAACCCCTTTCAACTACAAAATGCATGTATGTCTGAAATGCAACATGCTATTAAAACAATACTAAGTTTACAAAGTCTAGAATATTACGTTAGAATTTTTATTTGTTCCTTTCTTTATGTGCATTCTGTAGTTTTTTAACCCCAGACCATTCTTTGTCCTGGGATCCATACTGTTCAAGTAGCTATTCAATAATTCTTTTTATCCTTGAATTCCATCTTGCCTAGTTTCAGGCATTATTTAATGCATCCTTGCACAAATACAAAGTGTCTGTCGCTCCAACTACTTCTCAAAGCTCCCTGAATTCACTTTCATAATAAAGCTGAGCAAGTTGGTGTGGTGGTACTCTTTACTTGCAGCTGAGGGCCAAGGTGTAGAGAGACCCCAGAGTTACTTAAATGTCAATTTTGTAGAAACATAGTGGATCTCAGGGGTTTGTGAAAATTCTGAAAATATGAAAATATATAGGGTGGTAGAAGAGAAGGAACCTGCCCTGAAAATGAAAGCCTTGGTTAGGCTTTGAAGAATTTGAAGTACAGTCCTTACCCGTGTTGAAAAATGTTCTAACAGAATCTGTGCACAACTAAATTCAGCTGGATTTTTTTAAGCCATGAGTGGTCAATTTTTACTTACAGAACTATTACATGTTTTATAAATGAATGTGTTTTTCTCCCCCTTAGGAAATGTTCTTGCTAATACATTTTTAAAAATGCATTTTGCTTGCATTTTCAATTCAGAAGAGTTAAGACATTTTATTTGACTTTCTTAGTCTCTCTACTCATGTTTCTGAAACTCCTGAGTTCTGGATTTGTAGGTTATGATATCATGGTCAATTTAGGCTGATATAAGACCATGTTGTCACTGAAAGGGGTTGTTACTTCACTGTCGTGTTTGCATCTCTTGTGGCTATACAGACAGAGTAGGATCAGGAAACTGATGTAATTCAGAACTGAGTAAAAAAATAAATAGAATGATTTCCTTGGTAGGCTTGATGTGTGTCAACACAAGCAGCTAAGTCAGCACAGTAGAAGAAACAGAAATAGGAAGCGGAGGAGGATTGCTCCTCTTAGTATCAGCCTGGGGACTTAAAAAATTGGTTTAAGATAGTGGAAAGAATTCAGTACTAACTGGGGAGGGTGGAGTGTGGGGTTGAAAGGTGAGTACAAAATTGTTGTGTGTCATTTTGTTTCCCAGTTTTTGTGCTAGACAGTCTTAAATTGACAGTATATTTACGAATCCTGTCAAATCTGTCATTCCTGAGATCAAAGGAAACTAATATGTAAGAATTGTGAAAGTTGTGTTATGTAGAGAAAATTTTTTGAGCATTTGTCTTTGTGTATGGAACCTAAGTTCAGCACCCCTGAGGTTGATCTGTTTACTTTGTGTTTTTATTGACCTTGAGATTTTCTGCTTTTCAAAAAGGGAGGTGTGTTAATTCATAGGGCTCATGGTTATACAGTACATCAGGGGATATTTTTGACACTAGTCTTCAAGACTGAAGGAATCAAGCTAATTAATTTATAGAGCAGGTTTTTGGTGCTCTGATTCTTGGTTTTGTATTGAAGGTCTTGATGACTAAGTATTTCTCAAGTCTAAATTGATTTTCTGTGTTTCTAAAGACTGAGATCTTGACTTCAGCATAGCTAACTTCTATTATGTTTTAGCCATGTGATGGTTACAATGAGAAAAAAGTACTAAATCAAACATTTATAAAGCAATTACTGAAAGCAATTCTAAAAGAAGTCTGCTAATATTGACAAAAATGACAGAGCCTCAACTACCAAGTGTGTTCTTGTGTGCTGACCTTTCTGTTCAACCTATTGGATCCTGGAAAGATTATATATATTAAAGATTATATTTTAAATACTACTGTATATAAAAGGAGTTTTTGGGCTCTTTTTGTNTTTTTTAATACCATTATTTCTGTAGTATATTAATTCTCAAGATTACATAGCTCATTAAATTGTCTGGTTGAAAAATATGAGATCCAGGCAATACCTTTTAAGTTGATTCTGCTTGGCCAAGTACTCCAGAAGCATTTCAATAAGGAAATAGTTTGGCTGTGAGCATTTAGTAAGCAAATGCCTCCCGCTGTGTAAGTTACAATTACATTATTTTCCTTTCTGAAGTTGAAATAAGGCTCGACAGTTGCAGCTAGGATTTACCAAATAGTTATAAAAGTTTGCTGGCCAGTGGAAGAAGAGTAAAGGGGAGACCATCGCTTAGAGAAGACCTTGATTTTGGAAAGAGTTGAGACCTGCCTTCAATTCAAAGTGCATCAGTTTTCCTGACCTTTATTAGATAATTACCAAAGTAGTTCTGAGTTTATTTTTGTACATAAACTCTGTGGGCAGCCAGTAATTTCCAAATGTTTGTAGTATGCTGTTGTGCATGTGTGCAGGTAATATATTTTTTAAAAACTTACATTTGTAACTATTCCATGTGTACTGTGGAATCAACTGTGCATTGACTAGTGAAAATTGGGGTAGCATGTTAGGCTTGTGAAATCGATCAGTTGCTGCCCTAGGTACTAGAGGAGTGGAAGTTATGCAGTTGTAGTTTTCTGCAGAAGGCTGTTAACTTTCTGTTTGATTAGAGTCAGTTTTGGAGTGGTTTTTTTAGAATCTGGCAGAATTGCAGTTGAGTACAGTTGGGGTTGTTGGGTTTGCTGATTCTGGATCTTGTTCTCTACCTTTTATTTTGGCATATCTGCAGTCAGTACAGGGTCTGTTTGGGTATGTTTGGGTTTTTTTGGTGTTGAGTTGGTGTTGTTTTCTCCCCATCCACCCGCCCCTCCTTTCTTACCATGCCCTTTGCTTCCTTACTGTTTCTCCCCAAGTGACAGTGGTTGGTTGACTGTGCTTTCATGACAGACTTTTAACTGAAATATTCATAACTGCCTTGTTCTCACTAGGATTTTAATTGATTAAATCAGTAGTTAGCTTATGCAAGGTAAAGGAACATAAGTTAATTTGGTTCACCATTGAGCACAAGTCCGGAGTGGCTAAAATGAGGGCTGATGTGTGAAGCCTTTACACAGTGATACCACTTGAGCTCAAGAAGGGAAGGATACAAGAATGTTATCACCCTGGTTAGATTGTTTCAGGCTGTAACCACTGAGCAATGAAAATGTGCTGCCACACCCTTTACAAATATCTTCAAGGACAGATAAGGTGCCGATTATAGCACTTTCTCCCTTCCTCTCCCCCCATGCCTCCTTTAGTACTGAAGTAGTGGTGTTGCTCTTGAGCTCAGTAGAGCAATGTGGTCTCTACTTTACTTTACTTAGTCTATTTTTTAAAATCCCTCTTCCAAGAAATTTTATATTGAACCTAGAACTGCATTAGCTATTCAGTTATATCAGTCAAAGTCACAGAGAGGACAAATGAGTTTGTATAATGATGTTCCTGTAATAATGGCCAATCCACTAATGTCATTAATTTTTTGAATTTTGTATTCACATCTGCCAATTCCCTTGTCCTCCCTAGAATTTTGGCTTGAAAAAGTCAAAACAGAAGTCCTATCACTTTGTAGTGAAGAGACTATTTTTTTCCTCAACAAACTTAGTACCTTTATTTTCCAACTATAAATTTTTTGTGCTAGTTGAGATGGCTTATATGTTTTGCTGAATTTATCATCATCTGCTAGGTTAGCAGGCAAGTAAGAATCTTCCTTGCTTCTTTCTAAATTTTCTAAGTTTCTAAATTTTCTGAAAATTCTTTCTAAATTAAGGTGTATGACTGATGCTTTAAAAAAAGGCATTATTTTTCTCCATATAGAATATCACAGTAGACCCAGTTGTCCCATGATAGTCTAACATTCAGCTGTTTTCAGCAGTAAGTAAAATGTGAATCCCTAAAATAGTTGCTTCGTGAATAATGGATTTGTGAATTCTATGTTTGAATTAAGTAATCATTTCTGTTCAGTATGGTGGCATTAGACACTGAATTCCTAATTGCAGTGTACCTAATTTAATATGGCTTTGGGTTTGGAAGAAAATGTATAATAGACCTTATGCTAACAACTCCGTAAAGACAGAATGGGTGCATAAATTAAGACGTTTTGTGTGTTTGCTGTTTGTGCCTTCTTGGAGAATTACTACACAGACTTTAGTACCAGTTCATCTTGAACAGAAAATAATACTCAGTGTCTAGGGCAGGAGTACTTTTGTTATTATTGACTTGCTGAAATAATTAATGCAAAACAGGTTTTTTTCTTTTTCTTTCTTCCTTTTTCCTTTTTTCCTTCTGAGACATACTTTGTTGCTTTGTTTTGGGTACAGAATGGCATAAAATATGATATTGCTTTTTTGTGTGTGTTTTCAGGCTCGGATAGCATTTTTACAAGGGGAAAGAAAGGGCCAAGAAAATTTGAAGAAAGATTTAGTGAGAAGAATAAAAATGTTAGAATATGCATTAAAACAAGAAAGGTAGGTATACAAATTGTTTTGTTTTTTTCTGACCTGAAAACTTAATAGACTAAGATGAATTTGCTCACATTAAGTGAACTGTCTTTATTAGATGATTCTGTGTTACTTTATGTAAACTGTCATTAAGGTTGGTTGTCTTCACCTTATGTTTTCTGACAAACCTGAGTGTTTTCTATAATGAAAGTTGCATAATTTTCAAAATGTTTGGAGTTTTGTCTTAAATAGACAAACGAGACCATTTCCCTTTTCTGAGTTCGAGTTATGGTATACTGAGTAAGAATGAACATACCCAAAGGGTTCATACCTTATTACTATACCTTTATCTGTGCTTCAGTTGTATTAAACTTGAAAGGATGAAAAATACTGCTCTCTTGATCCCTTTCAACTATTTTATATGTGTTGCATGATTAAAACTATATTTTGTGACAGAACAAAATTTTGCATTTTGAAGTTGTTTGGTTTTTTTTTTCATGTGGTAGATGCATGCATGTTTAGCCTCACTACATACATTTTGTGTAGCATTAATTTAATGGTTAAAAAAATTAAATTCTATTCAGTCTGTACAGGCTAATGTCCTTCAAACCTACGTGTTCTTTTGTTGCCTGGTTATTTCATTTAACCAAAATTGGTTGTTAATTTTGTAAAATCACAAAATTATCTTGTCATCTGCCTACACTTTCAGTAGTGGACTCAGTTCTTATTTTTAATTTTATCTTGCTCTTTAAAGGTAGCTGAGTCCAATGGTGAAACATCTAGACAATCAGGCAACAAAATATGTAGTCTTTGTTTTTTTTTGATTTCGGTGGACCATTCCTGCCAGAGTAAACTTAAAATTTTGTAGCAAAATGTAGTGAGGTTTCACCTGGATATTTTTAAGTTAGTTGTCCAAGCGTAAGTATGTCTAAGTATACTTAACGTTATGGATCAGTCTTATGAGTAAGGGACTACAGAAATACTTTTCAGTTGTTTTAATATTAAAACCTAATTTTTTGGTAAGATGACTTTGTTCTTTGTGTGAAGTGTCCATTACAGGTGCTTCAGAAAACAGTATATATTGATTCAGAAAGCCATATCAGCACATCATATGTTTTCTGGTGATGTAATAGGCAGAAAGGATCTATTACTTCATTCAGCCCTGTCCTTTTAATGGAGAGTAACTCAGGGTTTACAGCCAGTGTAAGACTAAGTTTCGTTTTCATATCCTACGGGTAATGTAGAAGTCACTCTGGGTTCAAGGCAGATGAAATGTATGCAGGTCTTGGGTTGTAAAGAACACTGAGCATATCAAATAAATAATATGCTTTTATGGCAGATGCAGATGTCTTGCATGTAAGTAGCTTTCTGGAGGAAAAAATTTTGCTTATTTTGGCAGTAATGAGCTGTGTGCTGCACAGGGACTTTTGGCAAATGTACACCATAAGGCAGTGAGAATTGCCTGCTTACTGAGATAAATACATCCACTTAGATGGAGTGTGAAGCCATCCTATAACAGGATGCACAATTTGAAGTTGAATGGCTTTGGTGAAACCTCATTTCTTTAGTGAAATGAAGCTGCCTTTATAGTCTTCCTATGAAATTCTAAAATTCATCTGTTGGGTAAGAAACTTGTAAACATGTACACCAGAAGAATAACAGCAGGAACGTACCATTTGCTTTAGTTCTCGTGGCTAGTGGATCCAATCCAACACTGCATAGCTTTCAAGAGGAAGATCCTGGCTTAAGTTCCAGCCACAATTCTCATGAAGATTGGTAGAAGTGGGAACTGAAACTTGAGTTGACTGGTGAATGTGTGGGAGGCAACAAGGAAGCTTCAAATGCCCAGTAGTTTCCGGGGTTCTAACTGTGGAAGTATGATGGATTGAGTAATTGAAAGCAAGCAGGTACTGACTTGCCAGTAAATCATCCAAGAATGATACTATGTTGGTTTCTTGCTTGTTGCCCTCAGTTTTCAGCATGTTATTTTTTTGTCATTGTTCCCCTGAGTGAAGAATCACAACTAATAAAAATAAACCAGCTCCAAAGCAAAATGAATTCTGAGAATATCAGACCTGAAGATTGTTTACAGCAAATTTCAGTGTTGCACCTGATTCCCCCGACCCTCTTTCTCCTTTTCTTGTTGCTAACTCTTACCTCATGCCATCAAAAAGTTTCATGCATTGAAATACCAATTAGAAGGAGTCAGGTACAAACTCATTCAGACAACAGCTGTTGTGATTTCTCAGAAAAAGCTTATGAAGCAGAACATCAGCATGTAAGATTGTACAGTAGTTGTTACAAAGTAGCTTAATATTTCTAGTATTTATCTCTATGTAATAATGTTTTAGACAAGTAAAATGTTAATATTTTAGTGTCCTTAAATGCTTTGATAGTTCTGGATAATTTTTTCAGTAATAAGATTAGGTCCAATGCAGTTATATGCATGGGGTTTCTTTGTATCTAGTGTGTATTATTTTATGGTGCTTTGCAGACCCAGCCAGATGTTGTCTGTTGTGTACTCTGAGCCACTCTACTCCACGCTTCATTACTATTGTCTTTGACTTAAATTAGTGAGACTTGCTGAAATCATGAAGCTCTGGCTGTGTTTTGGCTTCATGGGCTTTGGACTGGGGCTGACTTAGACCCTTGCAACTGAGTGGTGGGATTCATTGGTTAAAAAGCAGGAAGCAGTTAAATCAAGTTAGGGTGTTGTTGCTTTTACTCTTTTTCATTCTTGGAAACCTAGCCTTAGATAAGTCAATACTCCAAGGATTGAAAAATTGGTCCTTGTAGAATTTGATTACTCTGTGGTGTGGAGGAGTATTGTCACTGACTTGTCAACAACACTGTAGCTTATTAGTGTTTTTTAAGATATATAGTAATTACCCCAACAAGGAAAGGAATAGATGTGTGAATATACAGTTGATTAGAATTTAGTAGGATTAATTTTTGCTGTGAAATTGAAGTTGTGATGTAAAAGACAACTGGTCTCATTGCATGCAGCAATGTTTTGGCTTATTTATAATGGTTAGTTATGGGTATAATTCTAGATCAGATACATCATTATCTGCTCTAATGAACAATTAAAGCAGAATTTTAATTAAATGTTTAGAAATTGTAACTCCAAAATGGAACAACTACTGCTAAATAGTATGTCACAGCTCTAAATTGAAGAAATTTAGGTTGGCTTTTCAATTATAGTGCTTTATTGGCTTCATTTACTAATTGAGCAAAAAATACTTTGTCAACTTTGTTTAACTTGAATTATTTTCATTTTGGTTGTTTAGGTTTGGTTGGGGTTTTTTACCCCCCAAATGGGACAGTACTTTATGGGGCATATAAATTGTAGTATGTACTTGCAGCCCCACACTAGCTTGACAAGTTTCTTAAAGGAGTTTAGGTTTATTTATACCCTGAGGCAGGTGCATGGAAAAATGTGACAATGTTTTCAGGAGATTAAACAACAAACTTTTACTGGCAAATTTTAGGAAGTAAGGGCAAATTTTAAACCAAACATTCAATCAAAGCATTTCACAAGGCATTGACTTAGCAAACTCAAACCCATCCAACTTCAAGTTAACCAGACACACTTCAGTTGTCTTGAGCCAATAATAATTTTCTCCAGTCTCTCATTGTATTTTTCATATCTGGAAAGCTTGGTGGAACATTGCCCTATTACAATGTGGCACAAAACCTTGTCTCTCAGTTTAAAGAGAGCACCTAAGGTAGACAGTCTTACCTAGTGCATGGATGAGTTATGAATATATTCATAAATAGTTAAAAAATATGGTTCTGTTTAGTTGGCAGTTGGATTCAGGTCGCACAAAAGTCTACAGGAGCTTTATAATTTTTCAGTTGCAATGTGATTACGATGAAATGAGGGATTTTATCTTACAAAACAGGGTCAATAGTGCCATCTACTGACAGTTTGTTAATGAGACTTCCTAACTGCAATTGAAAATTCTTGCCATCAAATATATGGCACTATTTGAGATGTACCTGTACTTTCAATGTGAAAACACTTGCAATAGTGGCTCAGGCATTTGAGAAGGTTTTTTTGGTTTTATTTTTTTTAAATCCTTGATTTTGCCTAGCACATGTTCCATTATGTGTCTTTACTTGAGAAGTTTCACATTCAAGAACAGTCTTTACCATTGATGGGAGCTAAGTGTTGTTCAGTTATTCTTAAACCTTTGGTCAAATGTTTCATTTAGAAAAATAGGCAGCTGTATTTCTTAGAAGCTTCTTTAAAATATGGCTGGTAATGTTTTTACAGAGATTTTTCACCTTGGCTCTGCTGCAGAACGCCTAGAGTTCTTTATCTTGAGATTTTGAGTATTTTTGCAAAGGGTCTGTAGGGCAAAAGTCAAACTGTGAAAGATCAAGGATGAAGTTTGAGCACTCCATGATCTAGGCATAGGTAGTTCAGATGAGATTCCTGGGTAAAGGGAGCTGAAGATACTTTGATAGGCAGCTTGGGTAAAGAATAAGATTTTGAAGGCTCATGCATGCTTCCATGGAAATAGTGTCACCAAGACCCATATTTTAGAAAGTGGATGATGTTTTGCCAATCAGTGAGGATGATGGAATGGACACATTTTTCCAATGGAAAGAATGATCTTGTTTTACTATTGATAGTGAGGCATCACAGAAGGAGGAGGATACATTTGATATTATTACTCATTCAACTTTAGCAACAAACAAAAATAAGCAAGGTAATACATCTAATCATTGCTAAATGAGAGAGAGAAAGAAGAGCAATTGAGAAAGATACGTCGCCAATTGCCTAAATACTTCCCCATTATCCAGAGTCCATAAGCACTGGGGAACCCTGTTGCACAGCAAGGACCTGGGGAACCCTTCCTGGTAACTGGGAAAATCCTACCTAGTGCATCCACTCGTAGGTGAGGTCTCAGGTTTGCCCAAAAAGGGGTCCAGCTTTTAAAGGGCCAAAACAACAGGTCCTTGTGCAGAAAACATCTGCTTCTCATGGCACACTGCCTGTCCAGCCAGGGCCAGGGCCCAGGCCATGGCTGGGAGGGTTTTTGCCTAAAATACTCCACTGACAAGTCTCTAGGGGTATGGGTTAGGAGGATTTCTCCTACTAACAAGCCTTTAGGGATATTAGTTGGGAGAATCTCTTAAAATACCTTACACAAGATTATACAAACATCTCTACAACAGCCAGTTAGGCATTAAGAGCAACTAATATAAATATTTTGATTGTCTATTTTTAAATAAGAACCTTGATGGTATTAATTACATCATGCTCAAGATTCATCTTGTAAGTCAGCTCAAACATAGGCCTGCTGTTCATAGGCCTTAGCATATCAGATGGAGGAGGAGAGATTAGAGTTAGGGTATCAGAGGTCAGAAGATGGGAAGGACTGAGGCACATTTGCGTAGGTGGACTAAGTAGAAATTGGAAGCTAAGCCTCCAGTCAATGAGGAGGAGAAAATCTGTAAGAGAATACAGGTGATGAGAGAAACTGCCATTCTGATGTGGTTCTTCAGAGGGATACATGTCCTAAGCAAAAACAGAGCAGGAGACAAATTGAACTGGAAATCAAAAGTGGCAGCTAGGAACCCCAAATAAGAGGTTCATTCATTGTAGTGTGATTGGCTACCCATGATAGTGATACAACTGGAAAAATTATTTCTTCTAAATTCTTGAACCTGCTGGTGTTTGAAAGGTTCTCTTATTAGCTGATACACAGGAAAAAACCCACATTCTTGGAGAACATTCTAAACTCTTGTCTGTAAGTTACTTGTTAATGGTGAATAATTGTCAAAATATTATCTCAAACCTGTGTTCTTGAAAGACTAGAAAGAATTGATTGATGCAATAATTATCACAACAGTTTTAGATGGATTAATTGTGCTACATTGGCATGGTTACTTCAAACTGGAATAGTAGAATGTTTTGAGTTGATCAAAGTCTTGTATGGTAATTTAATAAATATCTGCCTACTTTTTCAGGGCAAAATATCATAAATTAAAATATGGCACAGAACTGAACCAAGGTGACTTGAAAATGCCAACTTTTGATTCAGGTAACTTTTTTGCAATAGATTTTTGTCTGTTTAATTCATTGCAGCTTTCCATCTCCTTCCCACCCCTCTCTTAGGTGTGGTGTAGGGAATATATCTAGGAAAGTTTTGGCATGGAGTAAATATTTTTAAATCTAAAAATCAAAATTAATTGACATTTTTTTGAAGGAGCTCTGAATGTTTTTATCATAAATCAAGGGAAAACTCCAAAGAAAAAAAAATAGGCCATCCTTACTGCTTTTCTAGAGTGCATCTGATTTTTCAGTTGTAAATATCAAGTTGATAATACCAGTTTTGCTCTTCAAAATACTGAAGATGGAAGCAAGCGTTTCTCCTAACGATGTTGTGCTCTTTAATAAGAGTTGCATTTGGCTTCTTTTGCAGTGTTGGTCTTAGGGACATCTTTGGGCCTGTATTTGCATAGTGTGCCTTAAAACTGGTCTACAGATACATATGCCACCCCTCCCTTTCCCCCTCCCCCCCTTTCTGTTTTACCAGTACCACATTTTGGTACATTTATACCCAGTTGAAACTAGTGATCATGATGCATATTTCTGACTTGATGGGACTTTCTGTCTGTGTCTAGAAGCAGTGTAAGTTAGATATTAACTATGACACCATGTCTTTCAGAAGATACCAAAGATACAGAGGTTCCTGCAGTACCTCAGAATAGCCAATTGACCTGGAAGCAAGGCAGACAGTTACTGCGACAGTAAGTAGCATTGTTGGATATTGGTGTAGTCATACTTCTCCCTGCAGTTTGAGGAGCCCTGTGAAACAGAGTCACTGAGCTGGGCAAATAGTGGTTTGTTTTTCAGGGCTTGGTAGTCCTGAGCTTTAAGCAGTATAGAATAAATTTTTCCATGTGAGATGGATAGCAAAGCTTATTTTTCCGTAAGTGATGTAACAGTGGCATTCATTTTTAACAGTGAATACTAAGTTTCCTTTTTCATCAAATATCTTCTTCTCTTAACCCATCTAGGTATCTTCAGGAAGTAGGTTATACAGATACAATACTGGATGTACGCTCCCAGCGGGTAAGGTCTTTGCTTGGGCTCTCCAATTCAGAACCAAATGGTTCAGTAGAGACAAAGAACTTAGAACAGATCCTGAATGGGGGTGAATCTCCTTCGTCAAAACAAAAGGGACAGGAAATAAAAAGGTAAATGAAGAGATAAGAAATGCATAAAGTTTGTTTTGCTTAGTCATTGATATGTACTGGTCAGTTCAAATTGAACTTACAGTTGGAGAGTGTCTGAACACCTGTGAATGTAGCTGACCACAAATGATAATGAACTTCACTGAAATTAATTATACATAAGAACATATGCACCTATTACATACACATATTTATGTTATACTACCATTATATGTAGGAAAATGGTGTTTTGATTGAATGGTTGAATTATGTAATATAATCACTTTGGAATTATTTTAAGGAGAGGGTCTGTTGGGTGGTACTTTTGTAATAAGGACTTAGATGTAGAAACTTCTTCATTCAGCAGTTTCTTGTTTTGCTAGTTTTAAAGTTCTTAAGCTGTCAGGTAGCAATTTTGTTTCATCTGGTTTATCTTCTAAATCTCTTCAGCAAGTAAAATGGATTCTCTCTTAATGTTTTTATCTATGTAGGAATTCTGGTGATGTTCTTGAAACATTCAATTTCTTAGAAAATGCAGATGATAGTGATGAAGAAGAGGAGAATGACATGATAGAAGATATTGCAGAAGGAAAAGAAAAGCATCGGATAAATAAGAAACACAAAGTAAAAGATCTTTCAATTTTTTTTAATAGGTCTGAAATTCCCTTTAAAAAGGGAATTTTTTCTCTGGAAATGATATAAATATGTAAGGTTACAGTGTTTGTTGCACTTTGTTATCTGAACGGATTATAAGCAGATGCATTGCTAATAAATTTGGTTGTCTATTTAATACATTACATTGCGAACATCAAAACAGTCTAGCAAACTGTTTACAAATATGAATTTATTGATGAATTGGCCATCTCATCTTCTCTTCATATTTTTGAGTCCTAGGCAAATTTAGCACAGTACAATGTGCATCCTTCTTGAATTTTGAACAACGTAGGAACAATTCCTTAGAGGAAATGATGTTATGTAATGTGAAAAAAAATTGCTTCCATATCAAAAACATGTTTAATTCTTCCTTTTAGGAAGTTTATTAATAAATATATTAAGAATGTGGCAGATACTTGTCTCAAATAACCTTTTGTTTACGGTTCTATTAAGTTGTGTTCTGTTTGTGTCTTTAGTTTTCCATTCTGTGGGCAGCTTTCTGGGTAGGATAGACAGTGTTTACCTGTCCCATTTTAATTCTTTCTCCTGTACTGAATCCTCATATTTGGGGTTTCTTTATTTAGAAATACTGATTCATGAATATTGTACTAACAGTTTTGTTACTTTCTGCTCAGAACAATATTCTGTAGCATGATGACCCTCTGATTGCATTGGATTTTCTTAAATAGTTGGCAGCATTAGCTTGCCTTGATGAAAGTGTTAAATCTCCCAAACTGCTTTGTCAGGAAGGAGTTTCTACCATAGCTTGGACTTCTGGTAAACAGATTAGTCAAGCATTGAGTTGAATCCCTTTTTTCTAAGGCATCAGATAGTCTGATAAAAAGATTATCAAGTAAATCTCTAAGCATATATGAAGATCTTATACTCATTTTTTGACTTTTGACAAAGCTTGGGGGCTTTTTGTAGAAAGCAAAAGCATCATTTGTAGTTATCTTTATAAAAATTGTCTATTCCTGCAAAAATATTGTGCAAATAACCTCATGTGGAAATTTTCTTCACCTGAAGAATGAAATAAAACTTTTCACTGATGCCTTGGTAGAGAGTTTTTTTGTTTTGTTTAAAGTGAAGGTGTGGTTAGAAATAGTAAAAAGACAGTTTTCTTGAAATGCTCTATATTCCAAATTTATGCTTGACACTGAAATAGAACTGGAAAGCAAAAAGAAAGAAAGGCTTCTGGACCCGTAGAAAGCATAGTTTTTAAGCCTTCTCTCCAGAGCTATTGATAGTGCAAGAAAATCAACGTTTTCTAATTGTTACATATTAAATAAAGATAGTGAAGTCTAGGGTGTATGGGATTTTTGTTGCTAAAGCTAGTGTCAGTGTTCTTCTGATTTCCTAATGTTCACTAGATTGCACTGCTCTCTTTTTTGTTTTGCTAAGCTCTAAGTTTCTTTCTCTGTATTGTAAATTGAAAAATACTTTCCCCTGCAATAAATTACTCAGTGAGAATAGCATATATATTTCCTAACCTAAATGGCTATAAAATTGTTCATGATTCAAATGCAGGAAAATATTTATCCTCTTGCAGATTGGTAATGAAGGTTTAGCTGCTGACCTTACAGATGACCCTGATACTGAGGAAGCTTTGAAAGAGTTTGACTTTTTAGTGACAGCTGAAGATGGTGAGGGAGCTGGAGAAGCTCGAAGTTCAGGAGATGGAACAGAGTGGGGTAAGACACTAACAAAAGAATTTAGAAGTAGGGGAATACTTGCTTATGATAGTACCTAAGAGTTTTGTAATACTTCCTAAAATGGTGTGGATGTGTGGATGAATGTGATGATCAAACGTTGTTGCTTAGAAAATGATCTATTGTATAGTGAAATTTTCAAGTACAATTGTAGTTACATTTGTTTCAGGTTTTGTTTTTGATTTCAAAACTAAGAGGAGAATAATTTATTTCTTAGATAAGAAAGGCTAGGATTCTGAATGTTTCTATACCTGGGTTAAATTTGCTTTCAAATACAGATTTTTTTTTTTCCTTTTTGTTTCTTACCAGGACCTTCAAACTTTTTGTACCTAAGTTAAATTAATTTCTTCAGTGTACTTGAAAAATGGACAATTAGTACTTTGATTTTTCTGACTGAGATTTTTTAGATGTTGCTAATATGGTTTGCATTAGTAAAATTTAAAAAAAAACCCTGAAGTATTTTCTAACAGCCCAACTTTTTATTAGTAATTTGATGTGAAACAAAATATGTTAAGTCAGAAACTTCTGCAACCTGCATGTTTCAGAAGTAGGAGATAGAAAGAAGGAGAAAATTTGTATAGGAAAAAGAATAATGACCCAAATAATCAATATCTGCCTTTAAATGGGAAATCGACTATCTTAATTTCTGAACTGTGATATGAGCAATTTTGTAGTTGCACACTGTAAGTCTTAAATTGTAAGCCCCATACTACCATTAGATCATGTTTTTTGAGCATTTTATGTCATTGTGACAATGAAGTCATACTTCAATAAACAACTCAGTGAGCAAAGAGAATATGAAGATTTATGGCAATTAAAGTAATGGTACATCTTCCAGGAAAGTAATCCAGTCTTGATTTTGAAGGTACCGAGGATTAGAAAGCATTGTTTCCTAAAAACTAGTATAAAAGTATTAAGTCACCTTCATTTTTAAAACTCAGTCATATTTCTCATTGGAAGATGAAGCCAAACTAGCTGTTACCTTTATTTTGTGTAAGAACTATTTTTAGTAGCATTTATTTACTTGGTGTTGTTCCCTGTTGTTACTTGATCAGTTTCTTGATCATTTTTTCATTTAGGATCACAGGCAGATCTCTTGGTGTAAGATGTCTCATAGAACCTGAAGCAGAGTTTTTGACTTCGTTTGCAACATCCCTTCAAATACATAGTGATGTAGAAAGTTCTGGTTCTAGTATCAGTCTTACTGTTGTATATAAAAGACAGGATAGTTTGATACTGTAATTCATGCAGGCAAAGATTTACCCACGGCAGACTACTGAAACCTACAGCATTGAACTGACTTTTCCATTGAAATTCCAGGTCATTGTTTCTAAAGATTACTTTCACGAGTGTTCTATCTCTGGCATTTTCTCAAGTAGTTACCCAATTTTATGGTCTATTTTAAAAACCAACTTGACCCACCACACTTTTTATAGAGCAGTTTGAATGTTTTTTATTACAGTTTAAATGAACCCATAGCAAACTGAGGCAGAGCATTTTAGGAATTTGAACACACTTGTGACATCTGGTTTAACTGCAGCAATGCCATCGCTACCAAAAAACTTACGTATGAGATGAGGAAGTGGGAAGAAGGAAATAAAACATAGTCCTAGTTTCATCTTTCAAAGTATGTTCTGAGTTTTGCCATATGAAGGCAATTTTCATAAGTTTTTTTGTATATTTTGTATGTTTTGTGACTGAATATTTAAATCAGTCAAAGATGCTCACAACTGGAGTAGCAGTATTTTTTCACAGTATGTCACTGATTTTAGTACGTATGTTCTTTCCTTAAATTGACATTTAAGGATACAGTCTGTCAGTCTTGGGGTTATGTTACTTTTTTAAAGATCACTGTAGATATGACAAGGCTTCTTTGTTAACTATCACAAGTAATATTTTAAATACTGTGCCACTTAAAAGCTTTCTAAAATAAAATAATACACTACATAAACTAATTTATTTTAGCCTGTCATGTTATTTTGAACTCTGTGAAATGGTTTTTACTTCAAATATCCAGGTCCATCCATGTAGTTATTCATTTTGAGGGGAAACTTAATTTAAATGAATACATACCATTATTACTAAACAGTGGCATCAACTATGAACTTAAATATTTCAGTTAAAATTCAGATTTTTCTTCATAATGCGGTAGTTGCTCTGTTCTGTTTCCATAGTTTTTTCTTTCTTCCTGTTTTAGTTTTCCTGTCATTAGCCTCCTTCTGTCACTTCTTACCCTTGCAAACATTGAAGTATTCTGAAAAATATGTAAATATTTACATCTCTAATTAGTTATAATGCTTTTATTTAGTATCTGGAAAACAAACATCTGATGATTAGGCTTTAAACATATTGCCTAGTCTTGCTTTATTAATATTTACAATACTTAGCTGCAAAGTACTATCTGTAGGTCCAGCTTCCAATATCCTAAAATATTTCAGTGCCAAACTTGATAGTTACATTTTTGCTGTTGGAGACTTCTTCAAACCAGCCACTGAGTGTTGTGAAGTTTGGATTGCTTTTCTTTTCTTCTATATTATGGCTTTGTATGAACACGTTCTTTTTTTGTAAGTGCCTCAGTTAACATTGAAAGTTAAATTAATTCCAAACATTGTGATTTAAAGTGTCCTATCATGTGACATGTTTTACTTAGGAACAACTAATCTTCAAAATAGTGAAAGATGAGCAAGTTCAAGCAGTGTTAAATGAAAAGTTAAAGTATGTGACATACTAAAAACAGAATATACAGGTTTAGATTAAAAAAATAATAAATTCCTTGATGATTTAGTATCAAGATAAAATGCATATGTAACTTCTGTTTGCTTAAGCAAACAGGAATGTATACATATTGTTTTATATTGTGCTACATATTACAGATTTAACATATTATGTAGTCTCCTTTTCTGCTTACGGTTTCAATGACTAACTATGTGTTCATCACTGGGTTTCTCTTTTCCATGAAACATGGAAGTTCTGTTTACAGATGGACCCTGAGTCAGAGAATGACTGACTGTGCCCAAAATTCTGGGTGACTGAGCATGACTGAAATTCAGTCTCTTGTGTCATCTTCAAAACACTTCAAAAAAATAGAAAAATTTAAAGCCAGCCTTCCTCCACCCCATTATACTGGTCAGTGGATATCCTGGGTCCTCTGTGCTGTCCTGGTGTAGTTTCATGCAGGCAAGGTCACTGTTGGGGGGAACTGCAGAGGTCTTGTCATTACATGGCTCTGTTCTGGAGCAGCCTAGTTTATTTAGGCATGCTGGAGAGAAACACTGCTGGGTTTTCCTAAAAATCTTGTTTGAAATTTATTTCACAGCCTAGGCAGATAATCCAATTTTGTGTTTTATCTAGTTTTCTATTTACAACCTACATTTTTGCAGCCAGTGGTGTTGGTTTTGAATATTTATGTTTGCAGGCTTGCACTTTTCCTGTGTTCTGTTGACTGAATGAGCCCAGTTCCTTCAAATTCTTTGTCTTGATATTTAATACCCTATTTGTTTTGCACTCTACAGACATTTTCTAAGCTTCCAATGTAGAACACAGATTGAACGTGTTACTTAAATTTCGTTGTCACCTGCGCTGTCCTGGTTTAATGCACGGCACCTTTTAAAATGTACCAAAATTACTCTTCTTAGAACAGCATTACATTGATATTACATGTGATCATTTTCTGGTACAGTTTAATTCCCTAATCCTTTTCTGCAATGCTGCAACCTAGCTGATTATTTTCACTTTATTAATGGTGCTTTGGAATTTTTTATTAGTTTAATTAATTTTTAACTGAATTTTCTTTTAATTGATTTTTAGGGCTTTTTATTTATTTTTCTTTTGATTTGGCATATCCTGTGACTTATCCTTCTGTTCCCCTTAATGTTTCCTGAGTAATCAGTATTCCTCTCTGTCAATGTTTAGGCCCAGTGAAGATTGAGGTCTTTGTGTTTGCAGTTTGGTAGATGTAGCTGTAATTTGGTGTAGGGTGTCATTGTTCCCTTCTCATCGCCAGAGTTGTTTGTGCACAACTCAGGGGACTCTGCCATTATGCTGCCCGCTCCCTGTTTCACTGCTCTTGCCATTTCTGTATTCTAGCTCTTTGATCAAGATTGTTTGTCATTGTATGATGGTAGATGCATCAGTATCCTAGGGTATCTGCTCATTTGTTGTCATGTTTCGTCATGAAACATGTACTTGGAGTAACTCCTATTGTTTTTATCCTAAATGCATGTTGCTTTGTTTCTGCTGTGTATGACTCCTCTTATGCACTTTTATGGTTATAATGGTTATAACTTCAAAAATGGGTACAATCATATTGTAAGTATGATTGGAAATTGGGAACTGAGGAACTAAGTCTTGTGATTCTGTGCCTAAAGAATTTGTGATCATGAAGCTGAACTGGCACACAAGTTTGGTTGCTGCCTGGTTGTCTAATAGCAAAAGTGCTTCTGCAAATATTGTTTGCCTTATCTTAGAAACAGGTTTACCTTTATACTAATTCTAAGTTTCCAGAAATGATTGAGATGGATAGTTTAGAGAAGTGGAGACCTAACTTTTCATAAAGAATAATTAACTCTGCAATATTTGTCAAACAGAGAAGATAGGTCTTCTGAAACTACTGTGGAATGTTGTATTTCTGCTAATTATGATTTAATTTCTGGAATGCAGTGGAATGTCCACCTGTGCAAATTACTTTTCTTCATCTTTATATGAAAAACTGTATTTATGGACTTGTTTCTCTGATTATATGTAGGGCCAAGGTTTCTTTCTTGTGCATGTAGAATGAATGCGAAAGGATGCATGGTGGTCTTCATGAATAAACTGGCACTGACTTACTCAGCTTGCATTTTCATGAGAGATATAGCATGAATGCTTTTATTTGCTTATTCAACACTGGCTGAATAATTTCTTAATGCTGTTTTTCTAAAGATGCAGTAATTGTTTCTGAACACCAATGGACTTTCGTGTATTTTGAAGTATCTAACATAAACAGTTACTTATGAAGCTTAATTTGTTTGCTCCTTAGTAACAAATTAACGTACAATTTTCAAATATGTAACTGACAATATACAGTGCCTTGGAAAACTGTATGAAATGAGACTATATCTTTTATAAACTTAAAACTGCGACTGCACCTTTAAAATAAAGATTTATTAATAACTTTTATTAATACTCTTATACAGCTATGACAGTGAATCACCAACAGCTTGCATTGCCAATTGCTGATTTTTTTTCTTTTAATAATATGCTGCATGTAGACAAAGATGACCTGTCCCCAACTGCTGAGGTTTGGGATGTAGACCAGGGACTAATAAGTAAACTGAAGGAACAGTACAAGAAGGAACGAAAGGGGAAGAAAGGGGTAAAGAGTAAGTGCAGATTCTGAATTTTGTAATGCAACACTTTTTTGCCTATCTATATAGAAGACATTTTTTCTCACGAGTTTTGTTTGTTGGTTTTTTTTTTTTTTTTTTTTCATTAAACATCATTTTCTGTAATGGGGGCAACCAACTTTAACTTTCTCCCTGCTGAATGTGAATATGTCAAAACCTTTGACAGCCATTTAATAAATGAGAAATGTTGAAAAGACTAAATTTAAGGTTAAAGATGTGAAGAGAATTAAATGCTTAGGGAATGTTAGTGTAAAAATAATGAACAACTTGCATTTTGAGGATATTCCAATTTTGAGAAGTTTTCTGAAAGGTTTAAACTTTATCTGCTTCCTTAAGTATAATATTGTGATACTGTTCTGGGATTGGTGGTAGTTGCAGTTTTTTTCAGGGGTGGTGCAGTTTTTAATTTGTTCTTTGGGCTTTTTTTTAATATGAGTTTGAATCAAGCTATAATTGCTATTTATGGGCTTGTAATTATTTTTACAGCCCCAGGCACAGAGAGTTAGAAAATGCCTGTAAAGTAAATATGGAGTTTTGGTGGCTTTGTTTAGGAGATTATCTTATGGTGGCCTTCACTTTTCTGTGCATTTCCCAACATTTTATTTGATATCCCTTTACTCTCTGAGTTTTCTGACCAATTGACCTATTTTAACTATGTAATTTAAACCAAACTTCAGTGTTGAATTTTCTGGTAAAAATGCTTTTGGAAATTATATTATCAACTATACAAAGTTCTAATTGTATAAAGTGGTATTAAATCTATGTTACCATAGAATGGTTTGGGTTGGAAGGAACATTAAAGACCATCTAGTTCCAACCACTCTGCCGTGGGTGGGGACACCTTCCACCAGACCAGGTTTCTCAGTGCCCCATCCAACCTGTCCTTGAACACTTCCAGGGATAGAGCACCCACAGCTTCTCTGGGCTCCTGTTCCAGTGCCTCACCATTCTTACAGTAAAGAATTTCTTCCTAATATCCAGCCTAAACCTACCCTCTTTTAGTTTAAATCTATTCCATACTTCTGGACTCACCGCAGCAGCTCCATGCCCTTCCTGTGCTGGGAGCCCAGAGCTGGGTGCAGCACTGCAGGTGGGGTCTCAGCAGAGCAGAGCAGAGGGGCAGAATCCCCTCCCTCTCCCTGCTGCCCTCGCTGCTTTGGATGCAGCCCAGGACACGTTTGGCTCTCTGGGCTGGGAGTGCCCCTGGCTGGGTCATGTCCAGCCTCTCACCCAGCAGCACCCCCAAGTCCTTCTGGGCAGGGCTGCTCTCCATCTGTGCATCCCCAGCCTGTGCTGTTCTGGGGCTTGCAGCACCTTGCAGCAGCTTGCACTTTGTCTTGTTAAACCTCAGGAGATTCCCATGGACCTGCTCCTGGAGCTTGTCCAGGTCCCTCTGGATGGTATCCCATGTCACTTTGGAGAAGCTCCCATGATTGCCATGCTTTTATTTTGAAAGGTTTTTTTTAATAGTTTCTTGGAGATACCTAGTAAAAAAAAAAAATTCTCCTCAATTTGAAAAATTAAGTATACAGTAACTAAATTACATGATAATTATAACACTTCATGAAGAATTCTGTAATTATTAAGATTTGAATTTACTTTGTAACACCTAACAATTACAGGTCAGTTAGTGCATGTTGGTTGTTTTATCAACATTTTTGCATGACATGTAGACACACATAAAAGCTTTGACAAAGCAAAGATTTTCACCTAGTCTTTGCTTTAGTGAGAGCCTACAGTAGTCGTATGCATGCTAATGTGTATCAGCATTTAACTTGTAAATCAGCAGTTGACACCAAATTCACATGAAGTATTTGGTAGGATTAGAAATTGATTTTTAATACTGAAATGGACTTCTTTTATTTGAAATTTTCTTACTAAATTCTTCACATTTTAGACATTTTGAACCCTGGTGGCTGCAAAATAACTAAGTTTTCTTCATCTAAAGTATTTTTGAAGTATTTTATTCACAGAAGACAGTATTTAGGATTCAACTGTGTTTCATGATGCTGGGAAGTGACATAAGTCACTGTTTAGTGTTTTAAGGTTAAATTCTCCTTTGGGACACCCTGAAAACATATAGTCTCACAAGGTGGTTTGTGAGATTCTTTGCTGGTCACATTCATGATGTTTTCTGATTAAAAATGGACCTCTAAATCACTGAGCTAAAAGTATGTATGTGGAGTAAAAGCATGCATTCAATGTTGGGCAGATTTACTTAAATTTGATTTTATAGACTTTTTTTTTCTCAGCTTTTTAACATTCTGAGACTGAAAATAATGTTGAAGACCTTTATTCCTGCTGCTCATATGTGATCATTTGGGAGCTTCATTCTGAATACATATCTCTTCCTTTGCTCTTCAATATTTTGACTTCTATAAGAATTTGTTTTGAGCACTATCAGAACTTACCTGCATGGTAGTGTACGTCATCATAAACATCAAACAAATGTGCATTAACTGTCGTCTCTTGCAATACTTTGAAGACAGCATAATAGGACAGACATTCTGATGGGTTCTTTTGTTGGATATGCATCTGGTAACTGCCACAATCTGTATTTACACTGTGATAAAAGCAGGCAGTCACAGCTCTGGCCCCAGGTATGGGAACTTTCATTCCACATGTAGACACAAATAAGTGAACAGAAGTAGATCTGATTCTATGTTGATGCTTCTCTAGTCTGTATCCCTGTTTTCTTTTGGGTAGAACACCTTAATTAAGGTCATCTTCTGTCAGCACATATGTTTTCATTAAGTAATACTCTTGTTTGCTAGGGAGAAAGAGGGTAGGTAGTGAGCTTGTTACGTGAAAATACTACCTCTTTAAGAAAGGATCTTTAAAAATACCCCACCAAAACAACAGTAAAAATCCACCACCCCATGCTTTCCTTTTCTTTACAGTGTCAGCTGTCAAATAATGCAAATTCTGTTTATTGAAGAGTTCTTGTGTTAAAATCCCCAGAAGCAGAGAAACAAACCACTCCTATCCTGGACTTACCGTGATACACAGATAAGGAATTAGGTTTGATTTCTCCAAAAACATGCTTCCCTTTTCAGTAATATGCTGGATTTAAGGCCTGTTTCTTGCCCAACTTTGATAAGATCAGTTTTGGCAGGTAAGTCAGGGGATGACTGCTTTTCAGATATAGCCTGTCACCTTTGTGGGATGTAACAGTGGAGGTCCTGTATATCTCATTTCAAACTATCAGGTCAGAGTAATGTGTTCTCAGCAATCTGAAAAATGGTATATTTATGTGTATATCACTGTTGAAATGAAGATACTTTTTACTGGTTTTCCTTAGTTTCCTTAAAACTTTTTGCACTTTTTTTACTTTCCTGCTCTTTTCCTTCAGTGTGGTTGTTCTGCACTTATGAAACAGTGCCCATCCCATTCACTTTCCTAGCCTTGATTTCTGCAAAGAGTGTAATAGTTAATAGTAGTGAAAACAGATCTGATTTCACCATCTTCATTACAGTCACCTGTTCTTGACATAAAAGGATCTCTGTTACATTCAGGCTTGGGCTAATACCTCTTGCACAATAGAGCTCTGCTTAAAGCTTCTCAGACTATAACTTTTCATCACTGAATATTCAGTTATCTTTTTCACTTTTGAACTCTGAAGGACAGTACACTGAGATGGTACTGTAACTTGTGCTTCTGTTCTTACCAGGTCTATCAAGTTTTTTTTGCCCTTGGCTGTTTTTGAGGGTAAAGGGTCAGTCATCCTGTTTGTGCCTTGAATATAGTTGCTCATGCAGGGAGGGCACATTCTTTTCTTTAAAAATCTCTGTAACATTTACAATACTTGAACAGTTATATGAAGTTACACTTGCTCTTACTTGAAACCAGAAACTAGTGCAGTCTTCTATAGTGGTGGCACAGTCTTGAATATTGGGGTATTTTTCAGGATGAAATGGACAGGAGTTGTTTGGAACAGCAGCTGCTCCTTTATAAACTTCTCTCTGTATTGTATGGTAGATTGAGGACTGTTCTGAGATTATGCCTGCCTGAAGGACAAGAAGTGCCCAAACATACTGCAAAACACTAAAAGGCAAGGCTGTCAGTCCCCTAATTAGTGACAAATGAAATGAATGGCTGCTTAAAGGTAGCAGAGGAGAGGGGCTACTTCTAGTTACTTCTGAGCATGCTTTGAGACAAACTTCTCATGCTCATGTGTTTGGCATGAAAGCACCTTGAGAAGATGCTTTCAGTTTGGATAAGAATAAGAGTTTATAAGCCATTTTTGACATTTTCCATCAGTGTTGAACAGTTCATGCATATCAACATGAAGAAGACAAATGGTGTTTTCTTCTGAAAAGCAAAGGGTTCATTAAAGTAAATAGTTTAGGGTCCCAATAATGACTTTTATCCTCATTTCATTGATTGCTCTATAATATCTTCAAGAATATATCTGCTGCTGGTCACAGTAGGTGCCTGGTTGATGGCCAACTGGAATAAAGACAAAGACAAGCTTTGTAGTCTGCAATGTAGAGATCTGGCCATTTTAAGAGTGACTTTTCTTATATGAGATCTTACCTGCTGATAGGTATTAAGTATTATACTTTTGAAATTAAATCCTTTCAGTATAGCCTGCTAGAAAGAATGTTGATTCAAAAGAGATTTCTCATTATTATTTTACACTCACTTCATTAGGGGAAATCACAGGTTTCTAGACATCTACATGAGAGTAAAATGAAACCTAGCTACTCAAGTGATCCTGTGAGAGGAAAACTTTTGGAAGCCAGTTTTATTCTCAAATTGCTTCTGGGTAGCAGTCCTTGTATATTTAACTAGAATACTACATGTTCCATAAAGGAAAGAAAACCACTAAAAGCAGAAAACATATAAATATAGGAAATCTTATTACCTGGCAAAATGAAAATGTTCTGCACATATTAATGAGAATAGTTATATAACATCCTTCTAGGGTATGTGAGGTATACTTGCTGTAATTCTACTACAAAAAACATTTTTTATTGTCATCCCTCTCTGCAGGAAATTCTCCAATGTCTTTAGAGAATTCTCTTATTCATGAATGCTTATTTTTGAACACACTGATTGAAACCAGTAAGATCTGAAATGACCAGATACTTTTTGAAAGAGTATATTTTGGTGTTTAACTGTTTGAATGAACAGTTCTGATTTTGATAAGTCACCTGTAATTGAAGTGTTTATGTTTTACTTTCTTGACAATAAAGGCTTTGGTTTAGTTTCATTTTCCTTTTTAATAAATGTGACACATGTCACCTCAGTATAAGAACTTGTTCACCAGTGCTTCCTTTACTAAATGGTCTACATTATCTCTGCTTGCAGTCTTAGGAAGGACTGCTTTATTGGTTAAAATTTGGTTATGTCTTTCATCTTTGCGGATTGTTTTCTTTAAAGAGGTCCTTTCTCTGAAATACACATTATGATTGAAGCTTGAGTTTTTGACACGGAAGCTATAAAGGTGAAAGCAGAAATGGATTTAGTAGATTAACAATATTTTAAATTATACTATTTTTGTTTGCTAATGTCTATATAATTAATTAAATGCACAGATAATTCAGAATGCTTTGTTTCTAGAGGCATGCTTTTGTAATTGTAATATAGTACACATCTGCAGTTTCATACAGTGGTGGAAGCATTCTTGCTCTTGGTTTTAACAAACACTTCATACAATTCAAATACCATTCAAAGCAGGGAAAGTTAATTGTTCGTTGCACCCCCATTATGAGTTGTCTGTACTTTTGCTCTCATTTTAAGCTTATTTTTAATTTGCACTGTTTTTTAATGTTAAATTGTTTAGTAAAGTTGTGTAATATTATTGGAAAATGTTTAATTCATATGTTTTTTGTTTAATAGTGAATGTTCTTTTAATATTTGGCTTGACTTTTCAGTAGGGCTGTAAGATGATTTTTTTCTCTTTCCTACAGGAAAATGTAGAATAGATCTGCAGAAAACAAAGGAGTTATGCTTTGATTTAGTGAATTTAAATTGTTTGCATGTAGTTTTCAGATTTGATGTATTAACTCCTGCTTTTGAATTCCAAAATATTACTAAACAAAAGCAAAGCACTATTTATTTTAAGGAGGTCCCATCAGTAATTATTCTTATTTAATGGATTTTTAGACTTCAGTCAAGTCAAGCGGTAGCAATCAAATGAATTTTTGCTGCTGACATTAATTTACAGGAGTCAACAGGACAAAACTTCACGACATGATAGCTGATCTGGGCGATGATGAGATACCCCACATCCCTTCAGGAATCATTAATCAATCTAGGTCACCCTCTTCTAGAATGACTGATCATGAAGGTGCAAGAGCAGAGGAAGGTACAAAAAATTCAGCTACTTACTGTATTTCAGGAGATTTCTTTTAGAGAGCACACACTGTAATTTTATTATCCCCTCTATAAAGCTTAATGCAGTTACAGATTGCCACATTATTATATTTGCAATTCTTCCTAAATGGTTTTGTGAGAATATGGCTGAAGTTTCTGTGGCTTATCATAATTTACCATTATTTTGTAAGTATTTTTAAATAACTTCATGTACAGCAGAGTGTTCTGATGCTATTCACTATTCAAACCCTGACTGCAGACCCTCCCCCCTCCATGAGCAAAACCTTTCACAAATAGGTTATTATTAATTGAGGGGAAAAAAGGTGAGTATTAACATTTGATGCACAGTTTGGATTTTAAAATGAAAAGTGGTGATTTAAGTTATGGGACTAATTAGTCTCTTTTCCTCAAATTAAATGTTCTCTTTTATAAAATTCCCTTGGTCTACATACACAGGTTTACAAAGATAATGTTTATTTCTTTATAAAGTGTTTGTTTCAGATTCAGGTTTATCTTTGGCAGTGGAAATTAGTGGCAAGCTATTTTATCTAAAGTCAAAAACCTTGTATTTGGGTTTAAACTTCCTTGTTTTAAAGGAATTATTTTCCTACATTAGCCTTGAAATTAGAATACCATTATAGAAATTGTCCTCTACTTAGAACATATTCCTTCACAAAACTCAGATGTATTCAGATTTGGCTCTTTTAGGATGATCTTTGGCCCATAAGCCCTGGCATGGTATCAGCTGTAGCAGAAATGGAATTTGCATTTCTACTAATTCCAGTCATCTGTTGGTTCACCTGTTCTTTGTCACCTGTGGCCTCACAAATGCCTGTCACCAGGCAAACAGAAAAAAACCCAAACCATGTTTCAAGGAGTTTTTTTTGCTGCTCTCCCAAACTGTCATTTTACAAAAGTCATCTTTTTTACTGCCTTCCTTTTCATCTTTGTTTTTATTTCCAACTTCAAGATGAACCAGTATTAAATTTACTTGTGGAATGCAATTGAAAAATATACAGGTGTAAATACTACAACTTGTAGGCATACATTTAGGTTGTATTTAGGTTTAGTGTTTATAGGCTTTAGGTTGCCTTTTAGCCGTGGTTAGGTATTAAGGCCATGTGATCCTACAGTTACAATTTTCTAGGTCTGTCTTTGGCTGTTTTTCATAGGCCATACATGTTGTGCAAGGGAACACCTTGTAATAGACAGTGCTGTTGTCTCAGGCAGAGGCTTTACATCTAAAATAATATTGGACAAAACAATCTTTTTGAAGAAATACATGCTAAATTTGAATTTGATAGGGACTGACTTTTAGTGCCTCATTCTTGTAGCACAAACACTGTGTTACCCTTCAAGCACACATTGTTCACACTGTTCAAATAAACTGCTTTCATATCTATATTTTCATGCTGTTTAATGTGTCCACATGTTTTTAACTGGGTGTAGTTTGAGCTTTATTCATTAAGAGCAGTAATATTAATATCTCTATCACCTGCTCATTGTGGTTTCTGTGTTGTTTTTAAACTTGAGTATTAGGGTGTAAATTCTGCTATTTCTGTCTTGAATGCTATGTGGCTTTTTGAGTTTTTTCCTGTACCATATGGTGCAAAGCTGCAAACAGGCAGTGTTGTATTTGAATTCCTTCTAGGTGTGTTACAAGGCCAGATACTTCATTATCATAAAATACAGGTTTTATTCAATTATTTATTCAGTTGTATTTTAAAAGCTAAGATTTTGCAGATAACTTTAGACTTTTTTCTTGGGACACACTAGCCTATGCTGATGGATTTTATCAAACCATGATTTTCTTGTGACTGGATGGAAGTTTTATGCTACACTTTGAAATGTTAGACTTCTAAGGTAATGGGTGATAATTTTTTCTAGAAGGGAGGTTCAGGGAGGAACTGGCTCTGACTGGCTTGGAATACATCTTTCATACCTCTAAAGGCATGAGAGTTTGGTTTTTGTTGGTTTTTTTTTTCACTCTCAACTGCCTGGGTAAATATGATGTTAGGCCATAATTGCACTTGATAATTTTGGCCATGAGAAATTGGAGTTTCTGTTTCAACATACTGTATGACTTTCAGAAGCAGTATCAACATGATTTTCCATCCAGTGTACAGATTTTCTTCACTGGTTGTTTTTCAGTTGTAATATCTACAGATTGCAGAAGTGTCAATCTACAGATTGACAGAATAAAGCAGTAATAGCTAATTGCTTGGGAATGAATAGCTGCTTCTGGTGTACTACATATTAACTTTGTGGAAAACAAGGTTAAGATGTCCCTGTCATACAGTAGACAACAACAGCCTATATGAACATACATATCAGAGATTAAAGTAGTTTGAGTTTGTACAAATATTACTGCTTGATTTCGACTTAATCATGTGATGTCAAGAACTTGAAGGTAAGAACTGCTGGTTAGGATTGGCTAAGAAATTATTCAATAATCTGATTTTGTATTTCAGTATTTATTTCACCTAGTTTCACCTACAAAGGAACTTGTGCTATCACATTTTTACTTTATATTTATTGATTGCAAACTCAGTTAAACATTTATATTATGCTACGAGAATGATATTGTACTGTGTGTTAGAATACTTGGATTTTTTTCCTAGATGAAAAGTGGTAAAAAGTCATTTATTTAACTATTATTTGCATGTATCTATTGATGCCTTGTTCTTGATCTGTGAAGATGTGGGTCTTTATTTTTAGTAGCTGTAACATCATGCATTTTTCATTGTGTTACTATTCTGCCTTATCTTTTTTATAAAAGCAGTTTGCAACCATTTTATAAACTTCTCAAATATGCCTCAGTTTGAAATACACACATGAGTTGTAGAGCACACTGTATGCACATACTGGCAACTTAAGTATTGAGAAATAGTCTTCTGAATTTCGAGTAGCATTAATTTTGAAGCTTTAAGTAAAGAGATAGTCACTCGTGAACAAAGCTTGATGAATTTGTAGTATAAGTTCTTAATGTGGTAGTCCTTAATTTTTAGTATAAAGCATAGGAAAATTGATCTGTTAAGGTCAGGTGACATTAATTTCAACATGAATTAATATGACAAGTTATAGAGCTTATCCAAACCTTGTGGGCCTGTCCTGAAAATCAAATAGGAGTAACAGGAAAGTAAATAGGTGTTTTGTAGGAAGATGGCTTTTTATGAAATATAAATGGTTCGTAGTAGGCTGTCAAATGTAGAGTTTTAGTAAATTACTAATGGAAATGGAAAGCTTATTCATACAAGGGCATGGCAAGCCATTTTGGGCTGTTAATGTAATGTAGCATTCTTACAAGTCAAACCTCTGTATGGATTGTGAATATTTTTAAAACAGGTGATTGTGCAGTTAGAATATTGTTTGCTCTTTTTATGCAATTATAGGAATAGCAGTCTTTATTCTTATATAGATTATATTCTTAGATTCTCACAAATGGTTATGTTGACTGTGCTAATGAGGTTACATTTCTTAATAGTACAATATTTCTGAAGCATTAGAACTTGTTTTATTCTTGAGAAGTGATGTATTTAGATCTAGCTAAACTGGCTCCTCTTTGCCTAGCCCTAGCAGTGGTGTCAGACATCTATAAATTTATACCTGGTTTCAGTCACTTCCAGCAGGAGTGGACTAGACCTAGGTTACCATTCAGGCCATACGGAATAATGGAGATGTGTGTTCTAAACAGGAATGAGTTAATTATTAGTCCTCTTGTTTGGAACTTCTTTTATGAGACAAAACCCCAGGAAACTATATTCTCTGAGATTGAAGGGTTTTCTAGGAGGATTAGATATAAGGAGTGGCATTGAAGTGAGGCCGTAACTCTCTCTGCCAGATCAGTGAAATTCAAAAGTCAAGCAAGTTTAATTTTTCAAGATGTCAAATATAATTGAACATATTTTGCAGATGCTTATACTTAGCTGAAGTTCACACATAGCTTAATTTTGCATACTCTACTTAACAAGTGTTGCTATTGCTAAGTGGAAAACTGAGAAGTAAAAGTAGCTTCTGTAATGTGCTGAAGCGTTGCAATGTTTAAGCCTTCATTCCTGTTCCTTACTGCTAAATTAATATTTGTGGGTTGAGGGAGATTTACAGAATTGTTGAAGAGTGTAAAGAATATGGGTGAATATTTTAAACTTTATTATTCAGATGTGAATTCCTAGTGAATGGCTATATATAACTTTTTTTTCATTCTAAATGATAATTAACAGAAATGTTAAATTTTAATTTGAGGAAGGCATTTCTAGACAGCATGAGTGTCAGTTGAGTGTACTTTAAAATTAGAATCCAAAATCATGCCAAGAAACTAACAGAGGAAATAAATAAATAATAGATGTTTTCATTTTTTCAGCTGTCTGAAAAAAACTCAGGGTAGGAGAGATGTTTTGCAGGAATCTTTTGCTTGAGCAATTAAAAAATACTTCAGCATGCAAGTAGAAATATTTGACTGGTATAAAACACAAAGACTTATTTGCAAGTGGATAGAAGGCAGGAAGCATGGTGCAATGAATGAAAAATTCAGCTGAGAATTTGGAGACCTGGGATGTACATTTGATACTGCAGTGTAAAGTAATGTCAGTCAAGTCACTTGTCAGTATTAACACCTCTGTAAAGTAAGTTGAAATCAAATGACAAAGCATGATACAAGAATTGTGTATATGTGTGTGTGTTTGCACATGTGTGCGTGTCTTCATATTTTTTTTTATTTGGGGCTGTATGTAGTACATACAAGTTCAGTTCTAAGCTCTGCTTTGCTGTTAAGTGATGAATAATGCAGCTTTTCATCAGTTTGAATTACTATATTGAGACTTAAAGAAACTGTTTTGTTCTTTTTAGCTGAGCCAATAACGTTTCCACCTGGAGGAGGCAAGTCATTTATTATGGGTTCTGATGATGTGTTGTTAAGTGTTCTGGGCCTTGGAGACCTTGCAGACTTGACAGTAACAAATGATGCAGACTATAGTTATGATGTAAGTGCAATTTTATTTTAAAATTCTTTACACAGCTTAACCAGTAATAGTTGGGTCCTCTCTCCTCCACCCTGAGTATTACTGATGCACTTCATTAGTAAAAGCTGTTACTTGAAAGGAAGAGAGCACCTTGTGAATGAGCTAAGTAATTTGGGTAACCAAAATTAAGTGGGATAACTTGGGGTTTAACAATTCAATTCAGATTTTGTCACTGGAGGGAAAAATGTGTTATGACATAAAATACATATTAATGTTTTAACATGACAAAAATGACACTTATACACTGAAATGGAGTATTGAGTAGACGTGGCATGAAACACAGATATTGTTATTAACTTATTTATTTGCTGTCCTTTTGGTGAGTAAGTCATGTTAACAGCATAGACTATATATAGTAGTGTATTTCAGATGTAAGCTTTTAAGGGGGTATTTTTATTATAATCTGGTGTGTTCTGATATTACTTTGACCATATTCATTAAGCTTCTACCAATAGTGTTAAATTACTTTTTCATTGGCTGTTAACATTGGATGGCCGGTTAGGGAAGTGTTCTGGTAAGTTTTGCATGCAGTATTGTATTTAAAATGTCTTGTAGTATTGGCTTGACTGCACATTGCAACTTTGCAGTGTATTCCTGTCTTTTGTGAAGTACAACTTCTTTATAAAACAGTGTGTAGCCATTCTGCTTATTCTGAGATGGAGGGATATTTACAGGTGAGCCAGGACTAAACTCAGAAAGTATTACAGTGAATATTACCTCATTAGTGGTACATGAGGCTCTTTGCTTCTTCAGACAAACCTGACAAAACAGTTTTTGTGGTGCAAAGAGTGATGCAGAATAGAAGTTACCCTTGCTCTTGGGAAATTTAGTGAGTAACTAATAAATACACAAATATGAAGTACTGCCTGAGCTAATAAGAAATTTGCAGTAGAAGGCAGTGCCTTGCACATTTGTTGAAGATTGGAAGGTGTTAGTCATCCTGTAGGTGAAGTTGATAGTACTTTTTCAATGTAGTTGAATTTTCAAAGTGTTCTCACTGAGATCCTTAATTAGAAGTTCTTTAATTTCAGCTTGTTTTGGGAGGTCAGTGGGAAGAGGCTATTTCATGCTCTGTTGTCTGGTATATACAGGAGACAAAAGCTAGAAGTAGGGTTTTGTTTTCTTACTGGATCATTCTCCACATAAGAGATGTGATTGACCAGTCCTCCTTTCCCAGTACTCCTAGGATATTTTCTTCCTTTTAAAGCATAGCTGAAAAATGCACGGTGGTGGCTGACTTCATGTGTCAGAAAAAAACAAAAATAACACAGGTGGCAAGAATTTTTTTTATATTTAAGAAGACACTATCCTGTCACAAATCTGAAGAGACTGAAATTCAGGTGCTATTAGTTCTTCATCACAATGTTTTTTCAGGTTAAAAATTCCTTGATAGTTTGTATGAGTTGTTTTCTCATAGCTATAGATTTGCAGCACAGTAAGACCATGTCTTAGCCTGTACCTGTAATACACTACTTGCAGGGCATCTTAGTTAATGCCCTTTTAAGCTTAGCTGAAGTATCTCCAGACAAGGAGGTGTTACACTAAGTTAATGTGTAAGTAAAATAGCAACAACGAAAAAACCTCAAACCATAACACGTAATGCATTTGCTCCCAATAGGTCCATGTTCTTCAAATAGCTTTTGTGAGCCATTAGATTGCATGAATAAATAAAGCCACAATAGGCTTCCACTAGCTTTCATGTATCACTCCTTGATGAGTGTTGTATTTTGAAAAGGAGAGGATATGAATACAGGATGGGGGTTAAATATAAATCTTAGGAATTTCAACTATAGCTCAAAAGATTTCTGTATGTTTGATTAAATGGACAGGTTGTCTCCAAGATTGGTCATCTGTTAAACTGTACAGTCATCTCAAGTCATGTCTTTCCCATTGCCATGTTACTTATATTGATGTCAGTGCATGTAGTTGTTTTTACTCTGAGTGTTACCAAATCAAATGCTCCCATTTGTATATTTTTGGATTCCATAGCAGCAGAGAATGGTGTTTTTCTGCAGTAGGACTGACTGAAAAATGGAAAGCTTTCCTTTATCAGAGCATGTAAACTTGGAAATCTCCAATAAATTACAACATTATGAAGAAAAAAGCAACATCAAAACATAAAAAGACACTGACTGCAGTTATTAATTATTGTTTTCTAAAATTTCTGTTTGCTGTTGGGGAGTACTTGTTTGAGACAGGGAAATGCATATCTCCTTATTATGAGTTAGGATTCTGTTGACTGCAGGGGCAAGGAAGATCTTCATTCCCTGGTGCCTTTTTTTTGGTGGCAGGGAGTTGTTTTTTGTTTGTTTGTTCAGCTGAGGTGTAGTTTCAGTCTGGTTTGCCTGTGCTTTACAAGGCAGAATGAATGGGTTGTTTGTCCTATACAGACAAAAAATACAAAGACAAAAAGAGATATTTTTTTTTTAGGTTAGGTTGAGTAAGAATTATAAAGCAGGCATTTCCAATTCTGATTTCATTTGTTTAGCAGTTTCTTGTGGTTTATAGTTTGTATGGGTTTTTTTTTCATTTTGATCCAAGTTTGAGATTTTGCAGTAAAGTTTTTTAGGACACGGAAGGTGTTTTGTGTCACCTGACCTAGACAGAGTTTTTGTTGGAGTGTTGGGTGGATTTGGGCAGGGGGA
>VXAC01002666.1:0-21705 GCA_013399225.1 Rhipidura dahli | reverse complement strand
TTTTTTTTTTTTTTTTAATAGAACATACTATTTTCTGTGTTTATCAACAGAGGATAAGGATCAAGGATTCAGCTGATGCCTCTTGGTCTTTAGTAAAGACCACTAAAGTTCATTGTAAAAGGGAGGAGCAGCTAGTGAAGTTATATGGTTCCATAGTCTGTCTTGTCATGATTTATCCTTTGTAATCATCAATCCCTTGACTATGTTTTTCTGAGGTGGGGTTGAGTTTTTTGTTTGTTTGTTTTTTTTGGAAATACATTACTGGTTAGGTTTTTTTCTTAGAGACTGAAAGGACCTCTTTAAAGATGTATCAGTTGTTCTCCTACTCTTGCACTAAGGATATCAGGATCCATTAGAAACGTGGATAGGGAAAAGAATTTTTAACTATTGGTTTATATATAACTAGATTTCTAATAAAGTGTATGTGGTGTCTTCTTAAAAGAAACGAGATGTTCCAGTCTGTTTTTAAAAAATTAAGGCTTCAAAGCTGTACTTAAAATAGGAAATATGCCTTACTTTTCATAACCTGTGTAAATTCTGTATGTTGCATTTTAGCAGGTTTCTCTGTACTGCTGAAAACAAAATTACCCTTGCAACAGCCCTTTTAAGAAAGAAACAAAAAAAGATATAATTAACCCATATCATATTTTGAAAATAAGGAGCACTGTATCCAGTTTTGATTTTCTTGGATGACTTTTCATCGCAACTGTAATAGAAATTATTGTCAAATGGACGCATATTGTACCCAAAAAATTTAAAGTTTTCTGCATAATCTGGGATGCATCATATACTAAAATTAAGGATTGGTATTTCAAAATTTGCCTTTAATTTCTCTAAGCCCCAGATCACCACAACTGCACGAGGCAGCATAAGTTAGCTAGGTGGGTGAATACGTTTACACTTAGGGCAGAAATTTACAGTAATATAATGGGAAAGCAAATGTCTGCACATCTATAACTCAGAACAGTAAATTTTACTGTCTGATCCTTTTTGTGTTGTTGGATAGAATTGAATTTGGTTTGAGTAGTGATAATTCAATCCAGGTTATAGATTTGGTCCAAGAATACTTACTACAGTACATGTTACACTATTAGCTGATGATTTTCAGTCCTGACACAGATATGGCAGTCAGATTTTATTAGCTATGGGAGATTTAATTTCTTATTAGTGTTGCTGAAATTAGCTTGAGGTATCAAGATACTGTGGCCTACAGTCAAGAAACATACTTTAACAATTACATGCTGAATAGATAATGTGTAAGGAGAAAGATACAGTTAGTTTCCATTCTTTCTTAGTTTGCATATTTTGTTAATCTAATTTGTTATCTAATTCAAGTCAGTTTCCTAAACTGCGTTTAGGGAAAGAGAGGAGTACCCAGACATGTTATCTCTTTATGGTGGAGGCTTAGGATGGAATGTAGTCTTAAAAGGGTCTGCTTGCTACATAAATATAAATTGTATTGAAAGATGTAAATTAATCTCTTGCAATCTAGAAGGGCTTGTAGATTTCTGGTCACTCTTCTGAGTTACCTATAATTAATATTAAGCAGCTGTAATGATTGTATTTTAGCCTAACAGTCTATAGGTTAACAGTATGAGTTGGATGTTCCCAGTATATAAATGTATAGTTTGCATATATTGCTTCACAAAGCAGCTGAGTTATTGTCTGACAAATATATTTAAAACTCATTAAAGACTTTAAAAATATTTGTTTAATGCTACGTTTAAGATTATGACAAATGTGTAGTGAAATTTTGATTAGCTATTTCTGTGTATATACCTTCACCTGTAGAAGTATTCAAGAATTACATATGTTTCTTTTCAATGTCAGTCAAGTTACTCATCTGAGGAAGATCACTCACTAAGCACCTCAAGCTGATTTTTATTGTGTTAAGGTGATGCATGAGCTTTTGATAGCTATAATCTCTTCCTGGGGTGCAGACAACATGATATGCAATGACACATTTCTCTTTGTTCAAGGAAGAATTAGTGTCATTGCACAAAAGGATAAAAATCAGTTTTGAAAATCAGGTCTTCTGTTTTGCGTATTCAACACTATATATCATTCCAGCCTGGGTCACAGGAAATTGTTACAACAGAAGAATGTGCAGACTGCCTAGCTGGCCAGATGGGTTTACAAATGTATGTAAACACATCAGTAGATAAATGCAAACTTAAGATTGAATATATATTAGCTGAATCAAACATAGGCTGTTTTCCAAAAATAAGGGGGGGATATATATGTAAAAGGCCTATTTTAAAAGCCAAGATAAAACTACTCCTTTGCTTTTCTTCTTTTAAGTTGCCAGCTAATAAAGATGCCTTCCGAAAGACATGGAACCCCAAGTACACGCTACGCAGTCATTTTGACGGAGTGCGAGCTTTAGCTTTTCATCCTGTAGAGCCTGTGCTGGTTACAGCCTCTGAGGACCATACTCTAAAACTTTGGAATTTGCAGAAAACGGTTCCTGCCAAAAAGCAAGTATATGGGTTTTTATAAAACGTCACTGGTGTTTTAAATACCTTTGAAATTGATTAAACTCTTACATTTTCAGAGTTTTTCAGTAAAGATTTAATGTAGTGTAATAACTCTTCTTTCTCTTTCAGGAGTGCCTCTTTAGATGTAGAACCCATCTACACATTTAGGGCCCACATGTAAGTGTTTGACATTATTCGTGGCTGATAAATATACTGTTGTTATCTCATGTATTCATAAAAAACTTCCTTTTACAAGCCACAAATTATACTATTTTTACATAAGGCCCATTATGCATTGTAAAGCAGCTTAATACCGAGCCCCTGTCATGAATTGCAGAGTCACTGATAACACAAGAAGAAGAAGGTGACAAATTTGTTTAGTTGCAGTGGAAAGGAGAGATTGTTGATGCTGATAATGTAATCACCTAAGACATGTCTCAGACTGTGGATTTTATATGTAATATGTGGAAAAGATGAGTAAGGTAGAGGCTTGTCTTGGCTAGTATCTTCAGATACAGGTCTGAGCCTTACTGATTTTTCAGCTTGTGTTAACTGCTTTATTAGTGCCTGAATTTCACTTGCTAATTTTGAATTCTGCTGTCTTTCAATAAGAAGGCAAGATAAAAATGCACAGTTGATAGCCAGAGTAGTACTTTGCTTATATAAGTAAAGATCTACTTTCTGACCCAGTTAGCAGGTAAGCTTCAAGAGAGTTCTTTGATAAGCATGCAAGTGGATGGCACTTCTTGTGCTGGCCTCAAAAATAACAAAAAAGAAAATGAATTCATAGTTTGTATTAGGAAATTTACACATGCTTTATCACCCCCCTCATTCCCTTACGTCACATGATAGAATGTAATGTCTTTCTTTTGTGCTTTTTAGCTAAAGCATAAAACATTCTTCCCCAGGATTGGGTGACCAATTTGTCCTCATGTTGAAATATAAGTTCTTTTAAGTGATATAGGAGATCACTGACCAATTGAATTCTCCAGATCTCTGTCTAAATTTAAGCTGTTATTTGTGTATTTGTTAGTGAATACCCAAAGGTAAGGTTTGGGAAAGTTCTGATACAGAACTAATCCCCACCCTATGACTTCTAGTGTGATGTAACAAAGTAATTTTACTTATTCAGGCAATTATTGAGCAACATTACCTTTCTGTGCATCTTCATTCTTCACTTTATCAAATATATAGGCGGATTCAGTCAATAGTCTTCCTTTTGAACATCTTCAAATATGTAATTTGAGTTTGTTTATCTGCACTCATTTTTATCACGAGCATGGCCATCAAATGACCCAGACACCTAATCTGGGGATGTGGTTTTACAGTGCAGTTAAACTTGTGGTAGTAGTGTGTCCAGAGTAGTAGACCCGTTTCTTCCTAGACTACATGGTGTGCTTGTGTGGTATCACAGTGAGCAGGTTGAAGAAGTTAAACCAGTAGGAGCCTAACTTTGGCCAAAAGGTACAGTTTCTAGGACCATTTCTCTGAACCAGTTTCCTGGAGCATAGGTTACTATCTGTTCCTAAAAGTAGGATGAGAAATTAGTTGCCAGGGAGGTGGGAAGAGCCACCTCTTTCTGCACAGCCAGCTATTGGATTGGCATAGACACACTGTAGAAACTCACCATTTGTAGGTGTAGTTACTGTTGCTGCTGAGAAATAAGGTGGTGTTCTTTGAATTGCTTTAATTTGCATAGTGTTAGTTAATTATTTACAATTATTTTAATAGATGTTTATATCACTTGTTGAGACTTAAAAAAATGTTTTAATAGAACTGTTTCTATGGAGTTTAAGGGATTCTTAACTACTTAAGCCATCCAGATGGTTTTTTTTGAAAGCAGATGGCCAGATTTTCACTTCTATCCCATAGGAAGTTACCAATCAGCTTTTTTCTCTGTCTCTCAATAGTGGACCTGTATTGTCATTGGCAATTAGTTCCAATGGAGAACAGTGTTTCAGTGGTGGTATTGATGCAACCATCCAGTGGTGGAACATGCCTAGCCCTAATGTGGATCCATATGATACCTATGGTAAGTACCTTTTAAAAGATAAACAACTTGTGACCATTGTCTTGAACATTATTTTTCCACTTGATGTTAATCTGCTTTCTAGAGCTTTTGTAAAATATCACTGCCATTTATCACTGTGTGTTTTCAACTACTTTGTGTGGCAAACATAAATTATTTATTCTCACTTGCACTGGTGATGTACTTTGTGTAGAACTGTAATAGGGAGACTTAGCAATTCTTGAGATTTATGCAGTAAAGAAAAAATTAAACATAACTTATATATATATAAGAGGCAAAAAATTTTGAACCGTAATTACAACTTCTTAATGGTTATTTATTTCTTCTGATGGCAATTTACCAGAAAACTAAGATAAGTGTTATTTGTGGGTTTTTTTTGTTGGTTGGTTTGGTTTGGTAGGGTTTTGTTGGTTTGAGTTTTTGTTTGTTTGTTTTCCTGTTTGGTTGGTTGGTTTTCTTGAGAAGGATGACAGTGGTTGTGCAAAATGACTTGTGTAATACTCTAGCTGTTGCTTAAACAGGAGGGGCAGGGGGGACATACAATTGTATTATGTGGAATTTAATTTATGTTGGGGTACAAGAAATGCTTAATGTTTCTTCACTAAAAAGGTTTCATTTCTGAACTTTTTTTTTCCAGAGCCAAACGTTCTAGCTGGCACATTAATTGCTCACACAGATGCAGTCTGGGGTCTTGCTTACAGTGGTGTAAAGAATCACTTACTCTCTTGTTCAGCAGATGGCACTATTAGGTTATGGAACCCACCGGAAAAAATTCCCTGTATTTGCACTTACAATGGAGAGAAAGGTAACTTTTTGCAATAGTTTTAAAAATCTGTTATGAGGCAGCTGATGATGCATCCAGGCTCATTATCTCCATTTATCCAAACTAGGTAACAGAGCTAAAGGTAGAGTAATAAAATAATCGTGGTGCTGTAGCATTACTGAATGAAAGGAGCAAATTTCTTCTTGAAGTATGAGCTTAAATGTTTAAACTGACAGGAATTTTTGAAGTGTTTTGTTTTTTCTAAAGGTATTTTTCACTCTTTTCAGAGCATGGAATACCCACATCAGTCGACTTTATAGGCTGTGACCCTGCGCATATGGTAGTATCTTTTAACACTGGCAGCACAGTCATCTATGATTTAGAAACATCCCAGTCAGTGGTAATGTTTTCATCACAAGTAGAATCTGGTAAGTAGAACTTTTCTGTAATAAATACCTGTCTTGGATGAGGTACCTGTTACATTAGATGGTACCTCATTGTATGGTGTAGTAAATAAAAAAATTTACTCCTCTTCTGCATCATTCAGTTTGAAAGATGGTTAGATGCTTAAAGATGCTTGGAACAAACACTGTGGAAAGGTTTTTCAGCCCCTCTATTCTGCTCTTGTGAGACCCTGCCTGAAGTGCTGCATCCATCTCTGGGGCCCCAGCTGTTGGGCTGAGTCCAGAGCAAGGCTGTGAAGGTGATCCCAGAGCTAGAACATCTCTCCTGTGAAGACAGGCTGAAAGGATTGGGGTTGTTCAGTCTGGAGAAGGTTCTTGGGAGACATTATTGTGATCTTCCAGTACCTAAAGGAGCTTAGAAGAAACTTGGAGAGGAACTTCTTCATACAAGGGCATATGGTGACAAGACAAGGGGGAATGGATTCAAACTGAAAGAGAGAGTAGGTTTAGATTAGATATTAAGACTAGGTTCTTTACTGTGAGAGTGGTGAGTCACTGGCAGAGGTTGCTCAGAGAAATTGTGGATGCTCCATCCCTGGGAAGTGTTCTAGGCCAGGCTGAATGTGGCTTTAAACCATCTGGTTTAGTTGATGGTGCCCCTGACTGTGGCACGGGGGATTGGAACTAGATGATATTTAAGGTCCCTTCCACCCAAGCCATTTTATGACTCTGTATTCAGGATTTGAAAGTAGTTAGAGAGAGTGAAAGTGACAGTTAATTGTTCTCTACGATTTTTTAAGATTCAATTTTCTGATTTGTTTATTAAACCACATTTTTCATTATATAGCCTTGACATGGAGGATATTAAGGCAAGTAGGTGAATAATAGGTGAATTAAACAGAATATTTAGTTCAGAGTAGAATTCTGCACAGGCTGGGACTAAACACACTTTCTTGTGGAGCTTTTTAGAAATCCTTTTGCTGTGAATAAAGTGTTACAGAGAGGTAGCTCATTAAGAATTAATTCCATGTATCTCTAGATGAAACTCTAGATAGAGGAGACTTCTTTTTATGAACCTCCTAAAGTGTTTCATAACCTAAACCTCCAGTTCCTGCTCCTTCCTTTCTATAAAATGTGATCTAAAAGAATAATCCAAGGGGAGAATTGGCTTCTCCCCTCTAAGTAGTCTAGTTTACCTGATAATTAAACTTAGAGACTTCAACTCAGGTTACAAAATTGTGTAAAAGCTGTCTTATAGATATCTCGTGCAAAGCCTGACACTGAAGTGAGAAGGAACAATTTGGAGAAATACCTTTTCTAGTCTGAAGAGAGACTTCTAAAGGGAATCAAGAAAAATTAGGCGCAGCAATTAGGATAGCAAGATGAGAAAGGATTTTTTAAAAGAGTATCCTGTAGACTTCTAAAGAGATTTCAAACCATTCATTGTTTAAGTTGAAATTGAAGACACAAATATATCTGATAGAATCTAAGAGGTTAGTTTGACTTCAGTTGTTTGGATTTTCTGGTCTAGTAGAAGGTCTCCTTTCCAACCCAGATGGTTCTGTGATTCTGTCTTTTTTTCTCCCCCTGAGATAAATATTTTTGAGGTGGAGGTGTAAGAGCTGTGAGCTAAACATGTATTGCACATGCTACAGTTTACTTCTACTTGGCTACTGCTGCCCTGCCGTACTTGCTGGGTTTTACCTCTCAAGAATCTTTCATGGGTGTGAACTACTTGTAAGCTGTAACCTTATAGTACTTTGGCTAGAGTCTACCTCACTTTGCCCCATCCTGTAAAGCAAGAAGCTTTATTTCTTAGGAGATCTGTTGGTCCTAAAATATTGCTTACATAATATTAATTAATATGGTAATCTAAAGTCTAATGCTAAAATACTGTCATTTTAATTTTTTTTTTAAGGCAAATGAATATTCTTTTATTTTATTTTCAGGTGTACAATCAAATAATCATATTAACAAGGTAGTAAGTCATCCCACACTTCCTGTAACTATTACAGCACATGAAGATAGACACATCAAATTTTTTGACAACAAAACGGGTAAGGATAAAAAGAACCTGATTTGTACATATGAATATGTTTAAAGAAATCTGGATGAGCTAGGGAGAATCCATTTGTAGAAAACTTACTAGTGATGCAGTCTTACACAAAACAGAACTTCAGGTATTTCTAAGATTAAACCTTTTCAGTACCTTCTCTGTGAAGCAGTGATATCTGTTGCAATTGTGACTTCAAAAGTCAGAAAACTCTCAAAACAGCCAGAGATAGTTGTGAGGGACAAGAAAGGGGTCTTTAATTATAGAGTATGTCTGCTTTGTTCCTTCTTTCATCATTTCCATGCTTTTAACTCTAAGCATGAGTCAGTTATGTTTTTCAACTCTCAGTAGTAGAAAAGATCACTTAGTACCAGAATTCATTGTGGTAATGAAATCCTGTGTTATACTTAAGTTGTTGATTAAGTTTATAAAACGGAAAAGAATCTGGAAAAAAGAGGGTAAAGAAGGCTATCGGTGAAAACTGCACAGTCTGTCATGACAAAAATGTTGGAATACTTCTAAGAACAAACTTAAACTTCCCATTTGTGAAATTACCTGTCACCTCCTACACATTATCCTATCAAAGCTGAAAGAAAAAAAGATCAGGCTCACTTAAAGTAAGCATGTGAAAAACCCCGGTTTAAAGTGTGTTTGGTTTGGACCCAGTAGGGAATGGGTTTTTGTTTTCTAAAGCAAAAAGCTGGACATTTTTTCCTCTTTGCACCTGCCATGAACATATGTATTTGAATTGTGGTCATTAAATGCATTGCATTGATGCTGCTGAAGTTAATATTTATTACTTCAAAGAAACAAAGAAAAAGGAAAAAATCTGCATGAAAAAATAATTGGGTCAAAGACATGAAACAGAGGGTGGAAGTAAATGATCTTTTTGTGGAATTAAATACTGGCTGGTCTGGAGAGATCAGCAGTAATTCAACGTAATGAGTCGTCTGAACAAAAAGCAGTATATTGGCAGTTAACTGACATTCATTAATTCAGGTTATTAAATGTGAAGGCTGACAAGGAAGAACTGCAGATCTTAATAGACATAAAAGCAGGCAAATTAAATTCCATGTGGATAAATGGGAGATGATACATGTAAGGAAAAATAAACATTGTAATAAAAAATAATAATCACTGGGCTCACTGTTCTTATTCACAGTAAAACTTTGGAGTTATTATAAGAGCTTGGATAAAAATACCAGTTTGTTGCTCAGCAGTCACAATAGCAAAATGAGTATTAGAAGGAGGGAAAGGAATCAAAAGCAAAAGGGAGCATTTTTAATACCTTTGTATGAATACTTTGAATGAAGACTTCCTTGTCACAAAAGGAATATAGTCAAATTAGTGTGTTTCAGAAAATGGTTAATACGATGATTGAAGATCTTCCGTAGCTTTATCTTCTTCAGGAAGAATCTTAGAACCTGAATAGACTGAGCTTCTTCAGGAAGACAAACAACTGAACAAAGCTGATATACTTTCTTCTTGTTGGTCATGGTCTTACAGGGATTTATTTGCTCTCTTTTTCAACACATGAACTGAGGTTCAGTTGCTAATCCCCAACAGGTGACAGGCTCAAAAGAGAAAAGAAGTGATGGTTCTTCTGTGCAGTTCCAAAAAGCATTATGAGTTGCTAAAAGATGTTATTAAGTGTCCAGGAGCAGAGGTCAGGGAAAAGAAATACATTAAGAGTGGCTGAATGCAGAGTTAACCCTTCTGGTTTGTAGCATAACCAAACGGTTAATTGTTAGAAGCTGGAGAGTATTTTGGGCAAGTATCACCTATAGTTCCCTTATTTTTCTCTCCTAGCAATGACAGAGATAGCTGGACCATTGATATGGCTAAGTCAGTCTTGTTTTACAAAGCTTCATCAGCACTCTCTTGTACTGGGGCAGTTAATAGAACATTTAAGGGACTAAAAATTGAGGTTCTCACACAGTGATTTTAGTTCTTCATTGCTGTTGCTGCCAGTAAAAATGCCAAGTAGATAAAAAGTTTGCTTACAATGAGAATACCTTTTTGAGAGTTGTGTGTCATTTACCCTACACTTACGTTTATAGAAGAGTCTGCAGTTGAAACTTCATAATTTGTAATGGAATAGGACCATTCAAATATTACTGGAATCTAAATAAGCATGTTATCTTGTATTGCATTTAATGGGAATGGATTGCTTTTTTTTCAAATAAACAATACTTCACAGGAAACTTACTGTTTATTTTTCTTTCAGGTAAAATGATCCATTCTATGGTTGCTCACTTGGATGCTGTCACAAGTCTAGCTGTAGATCCTAATGGAATCTATTTAATGTCTGGAAGTAAGGGTTTTTTTCATCTTCTGTATGTTCTGTATAAATTTTGCATTTATGATGCACTGAATTTCTGACAAATATAACCTTGTCTTTTGTCTTTTTCCTTTCTTTCTTTCCTAAACAGGCCATGATTGTTCCATTAGGTTGTGGAATTTGGACAGCAAGACCTGTGTGCAAGAAATAACAGCTCATAGGAAAAAGCTGGATGAATCAATTTATGATGTAGCATTTCATCCTTCAAAAGCATATATTGCCAGTGCAGGAGCTGATGCCCTTGCCAAAGTATTTGTGTGACATAGCAGAACAAACCTGCATCATAACAGCAGGTCTGTTTGGACAAAAAAGAGGGAATGCGTCACTGCCATCAATTATAAGGTTACCAATAAGACACTACATCTGATCTGCCTGGGTGAAGGCTCTTAAGTGGGGCAGGTATAAGTTGGTGAAAAGTCACCACATCCTGAACAATGTCAGGCTCATTCATTTAACTGTAATTACTGTATTTGGGGGGGTGGGGACAAATACAAAAAAGAAAACCAGTATTTGTAGCCTTGACTGGATATGAACTGAGCGTATGTCTGTTCTTTAGGTGTCTTTAAGCAAACGTGGAGTCTGATCTTACAAAAGACTTTTATTTTGGACTCTGTGTGCTGCCTTAGGGTTAGGAATGTGGTGCTCTTGTGGGGGGAAGTGAGCTCCAAGAGTAGCTTTCTTTTCATCTCTTAGTAATCTTCTGTTTATCAGTTGAATGCCACAGATTCCCCTTTTAAACTTTTATTTTGCTTTAAAGAAAAGGAAATTTAACTTAAAATATTTTAGCATTAGTTGCACAAAATGTTTGGATAAAATTCTAGTTTTTATAAGTCTTTTTATATATTTAGCCTGTCACAACAGTGCTCAAGATTGTATTGATAATGTTTTTCTGCATTATAGAACCCTAAAACACAGAGATCTCACTGACCCGCTGCCGTGTAACCACAATCTTCCCTTCTTTTGCCTAATACAGCTCAGCTAAGTCCTTGCTTAAGGATGCTAAATCATCATCATCGCATAACTGTCTTCATAAATAAAGGACTGTAAAATGTGTTCAAATGAAACACAGAGGGGTTAACACCCCTGAATGAACTCTTAAAAAAAAAATTAATCTTGGCATCCTATCACTATGTGATATTTTGTACATCTTACTGTATTTACGAGTTTATTTATCAAGGATTACCCATCTTGCTAATGGCCTATTGTTATTTATTTCACTTTTTGTTGGTCTTTATATCCTTTTATGTAGTGTGTTAAAGGGCCCTGTATATCTGTTATGGCACTCTTTGAACAGTCTGAAATAGATGAGAAAGTGGGACATTTGATAATTCTAAAGTTGCAAACCAAGAAATTGTTTTTCCTCTGGTTAAGTACCTGGAGTGGAGTTGATTCCAAAAAAACAATCTTGTTTCAAAACCTTTGGAGTGAAAATTATTTTTATTTGCATTTCAAATAGAATACAAAAGTAGTTAATTCAAGATTCATAAATCTGCTGTGTTTTGACTAGTTATTCCCTGCTTTTATTTTATTTTTCAGATGTGCTTCAGTTTATGGTGTAACTAAAAATTTTGTTTGTGTAATGCATGATTAATACAAAAAAGTATTTTTTCTAGTCTTCCACAAAACTTTTCTGATCAGTTTGCGAGTTTTGATGAGTTTTGTAAGGTTTCTGTTTTACAAACTATGAATCAGCAAATTTTTAAGATTGTACCACATAGCAAAAGTACAGCTGTTGAAAAATAATGTATATAAAATGCATATAATAAATATTAAATGGTGTACCTGTATGTTACTGTTGGCTACATTATTTTGTGTTGCACAGTTTGAAAGAGTCATTCTACAAATTACTAAATTAGGTCTCAATTTTAGCAAAATGACCATTTGTTTATTACGCTTTATAAGCTGCTTTGCTTTTGCAAGATTGTAATAGTTGTCTGGATGTTGACCAACTGTTCAGTTTCAAGCAGCAGTACCCACATATAAGAACATGTTTCCACAGTGTTTTAAAAGATTTTTACAAGAACAAATTGAAAATTGCTAGTGTATTCTTACAGCCCTTATAAGATGATAATCACAGTGTTTTTCATTATCTTTGCATATGAAGTGATTCTGAAGTGATTTAGGACCCAGAAAGGTACTCTGTTTTTATTTCAAACTGCCACTGAATCATTATGTCGAATTTAAAAAAAAAAAAGTAAATTCCTAAATGCCTAAAATTTGCCCATATGTCCTACCTTTGTCCATTTCTTCCCAAGTCCTTCCATAAAGATTACGCACAAAAAACTAAACTGAAGGTCAACATTTACCTATTCTGTGATGAGTCACTTTGCTCAAAGTGTATGAGCAGAAACAGAATACCACAATGTGAATACTTTCATATAAAGTAGTATATTTAGGTATAAGTTAACTAAAGCTAGAACATGTTCCTATAAGTGGTTTAACTGCATTGTTCCATGTAAGTTTTCAATTTTCCAGTAAGATTGTATTTCATGCCATCTCATGTCAAGCAAATTAGAATTTTAAAAAAAAAGGAAAGAGGTGCTCATGGTAGGATGAATACTGCAGTTATATTTTGGAATTAATTTTGTTTTAGTAATAATGTTGCATTGCTTGAAATGTTACAGTAAGTTATAATTGTGTAGGAATTGGAGAATTTTGTCCTTTATCATGAAGATTGAGGTGAGGCCTTTCAGTATTTGCTTGTAGGACACTAAGACTTTACTTTTGAAAGTAACATTCAGCTGATTTGCACTTTTTGTTCTTTCCAGTCTAAAGCATTCAACTAATCAACAGACAAGAGAGTATTTGAATTTTATTGGAAGTAATTTCATAATCGCCTTTTCTGAAGCCAAACATTGTTTCTGGCAGCTTTTCCAGACTGCTGCATTTTATTGCTTAAATAAAATGTGATTGTTTAATAAACATTACCATGCATAACAATTACCTTTTTTTTTAATTGTATTAAAATTGAAATGATAAAACCAAAAATATTTGCTTATTTTCCTTAATTGAAATCTTAATGGTCATCTTAGTTCACTAATGCATAGTGGATCAAATGCTGTAGTGAGGAATCATTTATTGAATATTACCAAAAATTTCTAGTAGGGTCTTAGTTTATTTTCTGTGGGGTATAACATGCTAAAACCTTCATTTGTTTGCTTTGAGTTTTTTAGAACAGAAGAGCTGTAGTACTGGTGATGGAGAAAATGATAGTGCTGAATGAAATGGTTTTTAGCAAAAACACCTCAACTTTTGAAAGGACTGACTTACTTCTCTTTTGTGAGACCCAAAAGACTGGTGCTCAGAACCTGAATGGAAAGATATCTGAATGTGTTTAATAATACATTGAGCATTTAGGGTGTGATTGATGTTAACAGACTTAGTCTCCATCTTGCTTTTTTTTTTGTAGGAACTGTTTTAAGCAGGTCAGGGGTGACTGTAGTCCACTACAGCATAAACAGTGGTATGCAGTCCACATAAATAACAAATACACATGAAAAAGAGTGTAACAAGCCTTGGTTAAGAACCTTCCCCGGTTTAGAAATACTAAGGACAATTTATTTGCCAGGAGAGAATTGGTATCAGAGGCCATCCATTTTGCATATTGTATGCTAATTTATTTTGAAACTGATAGCACACTCTGTCCAGGCATGCTCTTATTATTATGTGCTTTAATTTACTTTAAAACTGATAGCACTCTGCTCTAGGACTTCCCATCTCACATCAGTGGAAAGCCCCTTGTTCAGAGTGCTGAGTGCCTGCATTTTTGTTCTGTTTGGTTTCACAGACTCATAGAAAGGACTGGGATGGAAGGGACATTAAAGAACATCTAATTCCAAGCCTGTACCCCCACCATGGACAGGGGCAGCTTCCACTAAACAAGTTATTGCCCCATCCAACCTGGCCTTCAACACTTTCAGGGATGGGGCATCCACAGCTTCTCTGGGTATCCTGTGCACCAGTCACTCGCCACCCTCACAGTACAGAATTTTTTCCTAGTATCTAATTTCACCTGTTCTCTTTCAGTTTGAAGCCATTTCCCCTTGTCCTGTCACCACATGATTGTGTAAAAAGTCCCTCTCCACTTTTCTTACAGCCTCCCTTCAGCTACTGGAAGGCCATAATTAGGTCAGTGCAAAGCCTTCTCCAGGTTAGCCAGCCACAACACTCTGAGCCTTTCCCCACAGGAGAGAGGTTCTCCATCCCTCTGATCATCTTGGTGGCCTCCTCTGGACTCTCTGCAGCAGCTCCATGTCCTTCCTGTGCTGGGAGCCCAGAGCTGGATGCAGCACTGCAGGTGGGGTCTCAGCAGAGCAGAGCAGAGGGGCAGAATCCCCTCCCTCTCCCTGCTGCCCTCGCTGCTTTGGATGCAGCCCAGGACACGTTTGGCTCTCTGGGCTGGGAGTGCCCCTGGCTGGGTCATGTCCAGCCTCTCACCCAGCAGCACCCCCAAGTCCTTCTGGGCAGGGCTGCTCTCCATCTGTGCATCCCCAGCCTGTGCTGTTCTGGGGCTTGCAGCACCTTGCAGCAGCTTGCACTTTGTCTTGTTAAACCTCAGGAGATTCCCATGGACCTGCTCCTGGAGCTTGTCCAGGTCCCTCTGGATGGTATCCCATCCCTCAAGTGTGTCAACCACACCACTCAGCTTTTCACTACAGTGTGTCTGTGTATTATATATGCATACATGTATTTATATTCTACCTTTAAGAACTTCTCAAAAAAAGAAAGAAAACCAGAAGGCTTTAGAATTGTTTTGAATACTTCTGAGATGAGCAAAAAGGAGTGATTAAGTTCCATTTTCATAGTTACTCTGTTGATACTTTGAGGATGTATACCCTTGAGTCTTATGCAGATTAAATTATTAACAGATTTTTTAAAATAAATAGTTCAGGCTACACAAACTTGAAAATGCTCTAATAATGAATTGGTTTCTTTTATAATTTTTAATATAGAAACAAACTTCCAGTCGATAACGACATGCTTTCATTGTAGTCCTCCCTTTTACCTCTTCCTCCTGGAAGGTCATGTCATGTTCAGCTGACTCGGTCTGGATTTCCTGGAGGAAAGTCACTGGGGAAGCCAGGCATTGGCCAACCCTCAGCCCTCCTAGTGCACTGAGAGTGTCTGGGAGCAGTGCTGGGGTGTTTAACCTGGCAGAAGCGAATATTTTGCTTTGATTTGCTTCACATCATATTATGTGTTGCCTTTTTCTTAAATTTGCTTTACATTGTCTTAGGCTAAGCTGTTGCTGGTAGTTAGCTATTGATTGCTAACAAATAGCATCTTACTCATTTAATATCTTAATCTGTGAACATCCTAACAGTTGTCTTCAGTTACATGGAGAATACCTGTAGTGTTGTGTTACTTAAACCTTACCAGTGCTGGGAAGCTTTTCATATTCTCATTTTAAACTGATTCAAATTAAAATCTTCCTAAACTAAAGAATCCTGCTGTGAATTTATATGTATATAAAACTAAGACTACAGATAGGAAATTAATAGTGATCTTGTGCTAACTGTGGGGATTAAAGGCTGCCTCTTCTAAACTGGGTATTGCTGGGAGCTATATTTGTCTTAGCAAAGTTGCAAAATATTCATATTGACCCATTCTTTGCAAATAGCATTAATTCTTTGAAAAGATACGAGCTTTCAATTAAAAATGAGATAATGGTAGTTTAATTGTTAACGTGGCTTGTAGAATCGCTTATTGCTATTACAAAAGATAGGTTTGTGTTTATAACCTCTATAGGTGAAATGCTCAATTCTGCTTCAGAGACTACTGGATACCTTAGAGTAAGTATTTCACTTGGTGATCAAAGACTATTTGCTTTTGGGGTGTCTTTGACTTGGATGTATTGGACACCCTTTAACCTGCAGGGATAACACATCCATTAACAATGATTTGTGGCTCTGTCCTCAGCTTCCTTTCTGACATAAATGGAATGGGCTGTATTATCATTTTTTAAAAGCAATTTTCACAAGAGGAGCATTTTGGAGTTGAACATTTGTTATAACATTATAAAGATTCTTAAGTGTATTCAGTCTTAAGCATTCATTAGTCAAACTGACTTGCCAGCTTCCTTCTTCCATCTGCTTTTGTCTTTCAGCTTTTCTTGAAAGCTTCAGAGGCTCAGAGGGAAGGATAGAGTAGCTTATATAAAGGTTAGGTTGTGAATCTGTGTGTGAGCTACAGAACATCCATTTGAACCTGAGCTGAGAGGATGGCTTCCTAAGCTCGGTGCAGGCTTGTGGCCCACCTGCCGTGGGTGGAGGGAGCTGCTGGGGCTGGCTGGGCTGTAATGGCCACTTCTGGCTTGGAACAGAGCAGGGCTGCAGGAGTCCCACAACAAGCTGTGGGGAGGCAGGGCAGGAGAGGTTTTGCCCTCCGTGCCTTCAGACATTGTGGGATTGGTGGAGAGGGAGAGCTGCTCGTGTTGTCCACTGTTGGTCATGTGTCCTTGAGGTGTTCCCTGAGGTTTGTCTCCCCCTTACCATGGCTTGCCATTTGGCTGTTGGGAAGCTGCCATTGATCCTGGGGAGCCTGGAGTGACTGGTGGCATCTGGACACTTCTCACACCATGCCTGATGGCTGCTGGGGCTCGAGCACAGCGGCTGGCCAAGGGGATGTGGTTTTCCTTCATCAAAGAAGGGCTGCCCAAGGTGATGGACTCTTGGATGAAGAATGGTGACTGGCCTCATTGGCTTTTTTAAGCACCTTTTTTTCTCTTGTTTCAGGTATCCTTCCGGTTGCTCTTTTGCACCTTGGAATGGGTGGGTATCTGTTTTTTTAATTGTACCTTAATATATGGGGCCTTTTTTTCCTAAAGAAAGCTGCTTATTTCATTAGGAGCATCTTGCATCTAAGCTCTTGTGCCACTTACAATGCATTGGGAATAAGGAGCTAGCTCCTTGCTTCATGCAGAGGTAGTATCTTCCTTTTGAGAAATCTCAGCAATGGCTGGGAGGAGAACACTCAGACCCTGGAGCTCTTTTGGGGAAATACCCTGTGTGCAGCAGGCAGGGAGGAGGGTGCTGGGTGTACAGAGCAGGCTGCTGCAGCTCAGCTGTTAGGAAGTATCGGGCCTCTGGGAGAAGGGCACTGGGCAGCTGGGGGCAGGAGCTCAGAGGCAGAAGCTCTTGGGAGGGCCTGCAGCTGCTCTGCATGCACTGGTGCTGTGCTGGAGTCTGAATCATGGCTCTGTCTTATGTGCCCGGTGCTTTTGGTGGACTGGCTGGTAGCCAGAGGCTTTCCCTGGATTCCCTCTGCTGGAATTTTCTGGTGTTACTTAGAAATGCTATTGCACCTTAATGACAGCAAGTATCCTAAATTACTGATGCATCCTCATTTCTGGGGTAGATGTTTGCAAAAACAAGAGCTGTGTGTTGGCTTCCTAACTACTGATGTGACTCCCTTGCTTGACATAACCCAGGTGACTGACTGCTAATCTTAATAAGCATAGTTTTCTGTTAAGATTTAGCTGACAGATGCTGTATAGAATTTCTTAGGGGCTGGAAATATTTTTCCCAGTTTGACTGATCTAACACCTGGCACTTTCTGTGGTGCACATGCATTTTACTCTGTCAGAAACCTTTCTTTGGCAGATACTTGGGCTTAACAGAAGCAACCACTCATGGTCACTTTCTCCTAATTGTTTGTGTTAGTCTAGTCTCTGTTTGGATTTGAGCAAAACTGACCATTGGGGAGTAAATTCCTTGTTGATATATTTGCTACCAACATGTTGTGCCAGACAGGTCTGGGGTTTTTTTTCTAAGTTGTCTCCTAGTCCTCACCAGAATTAGTTCAAAAAATTTGTGTATCTCACCTAATTCAGAATGTTTAGATGAGAGAAAGCTGTTTTCCCATCTGCCTTTTCTGAACAAGTAGTATATTCTTAAAATACCCAAGGGTGTCAAGAGAATTTCAGAAACTACATAACTGTGAATTTGCTTTTAATTTGAAAAAATGACTATTTTAATTACATAGTTTGTTTGATTTGGAACTTACCAAAATTTGAAAGCAGTGCTCATTTAGTCACTTTTGTGATTTTCCCATCCAATTTAAAGTATTTACCTAAATCTTGCCAGTCTTTTTCTCAATCTTTTGACTTCTTGTTGTCTCTAACTTGTATTCTTTGGCAGATAATTGTTTATCATACTTGTAATCTGATCACATCCACCAGGGCAGAAAAACAGTTTTATATCCCTTTGCTTACATCCTGCCATTCTCCAATTGCTGTTAAGTAGTAAAGGCCATATCTGACTTCAGCAAAGGTTGGCAAAGTTTAGTTAACATTTGCTAGCAAAAGCAGCAGTGCAGGATTCCCATGCTGATGTCTTAGGAACTGGTCCAGTACGAGGTTCAGCTGTAGGTTCAGTTCTACCCCAAGGCTGAGGGTCTGTTCAAGCTGACAGCGCTGGGCTCCCAGGAGAGTGCCCTCAGTGGGAGCCTTGGCAGCAGGGACTGCTACCTGCTCCTTCTGGCTCCTGCTCCTTCTGGCTGTGGCAAACCAACAGGCAGAGCAGGCTCCTGCCCTTCATTGTCCTGGGATGGCTAAACATCAGCTGACCCTGCTGCTGTTCACAAGCAACTGCTTTGCTCTAGGTGTGGAATGCAGAGACAAGTAGGACACAGTGTTTGTTCCTATCTAGATGCAGATGAATGTAAACAAATTACAGAGTAATAAAACAATAAATACCCTTCATTTCACGAAAGCAGCTTAAGATCAAGGACACTTCACTAACCAGACTTGATTGTTTAAAAGGAATGGAAATTTTGATCCTAATGAGATTAAATTTAAAGTGGTCATTTGCTTCAAAGCAGAGATTAAAACCTGGAATTTAATCATAGACAGCAAATTTTCAGGACCTATTCTTCCTTCAGCTGGAGCTACACACAAAATTCTTGAAGCCAATGAGGGCAAAAGAATGTGTGCTCCACTTGGTAGACATACAACAGAAAAGTTGCTCATACTTCAGTTGTAAGCTGTTCACTGGAAGTTTCCCTGTGTTTGGTGTCTCTGTTTGGATGACAGGTGATCACAAGATAGTCAGCCACGTTCTGCTTCCACTTCTCAAGAATACTGCTTACATTTACTGTCTCAGGACCAAACCAAACCCATTAATTTTATTAGACTGAGGATATAAGTCCCCAGTTCCCAGGCAGTTTGTTTAAGAATAAAGTTGATTGTCCTTTTCACTGTGCTCAGGCCTTGTGTGACACTTGCACGAAACAAAGAAACTTTCTGTCATCTTTGTGGCTTTGATGCTTTCTGGAGCTGACTTACCCTTCAGCCCAATGAAAGGAGGAAAAGTGCTGACAAAATTGGTGGAGCTAGGTTGAGAATTGTCCCATAGGCAAAAAGGCATTAAAGCAAGACATAAGAAGTTGTCCCCACTTTTCTTCTTCAGAACAGGGAAGGTGAAAATATCTGTATTTTATGGGGCCATGCCTCATAGGAGGGAAAGCTTATGTGACTGATATGAAATGCAAATGGAAGTAATTAAAATATTTATGGGAGGATCTGCTGTTCTGATGAGACTATACTAATGTGCCAAAAACCCAACCCTGTTCTTTCTTTCTTCCTTCCCACTTCAAAATTGCTTTACAAGTTGTAGAGAATTATAATTGTTGGCTTTTGATGCAAATGATTTTGGGTTATTTCTGCATAGCTCTTTATCGGCATTGATATTAAAAGGCAAAGTACTTTGAAAGTGACTGTTTTCTCTTAAGAATGTCAGGATGGTCTTTCTTTTGGGTCTTTCTCACTCCTTGCTGATTCAATATTAATAGTTTCACAGTGATAATAAAGGTTGGTCAACTTCTGAGACCTGTTTTGCATTCTGCTTGAGGATATAATGTAGAAGACTTTTGCCACCAGGTTGCAGGTCTGGCTGTATGAAGATTTCTCTGCAGTTTACTGACCTTCAGCCCTAGGCTGTGTATCTGCTTTTCATATATACTACACTTGTCAGAGCTAGAAATTTCCATGCTATCACGAGATGTATTTACAAGGTGATTCATGGTGATTCACAAAAATTTTGCTGAAGAAGTAAGGGGGCTGGGAGGGGATATAATCTTCCCCTGTTCATTTTGAGAATTTAGAAGTGAAGTGATTTCCTTACAAAGAGCAGTATTTCTGCCTCCTAGAAATATCCTCTGCATTGGCCCCATCCAGCCCTTCTCCAGTCTGGCACTGTGACTCCCTGCACCTCATTCATTTGTTGCCATTTTTCTTTCTGCTTACTTCACCTTACCCCAGAATTCTTTTATTTTAAAACATATAGAAATGTGGCTTTGTTTCTAAACACTTCTCTCCATTCTCATGTTTTTATAGCTCTGTCACTTGTCTAAACTAAAGGCTTTACCTCCTTGTATTTTCTTACCAGCTCTGACTCTCTGAGAAACACAATTCTTTCATGTATCCTCTGTGAAGGACTGCAGATCTACTGCNAAAAAAAAAAAAAAAAAAGACAAAAAAAGAGCAATTTCCTGTTCCAGCATGGAGTATAAGTGCAATTTCACTGTCTAGCTTCTTGACTGTAGTCAAGAATCTCTTCAAGCTAAATTGAAGGACTTCAAGGATTGAATAGAAAATCCCCTTCTCTTGCAGATACAGAACCCTTTCTAAGGTAGCATAAAATGGAGGGAAAACTTGTTATAAGGCCAGGTGTTGGTGATTAAACTGTAGGAGGACAATTACTTGGCAAATGTTTTTCATAGAGCAAATTTAAGATTTATCAAAATCTATTGTATTTTTTGTCATCCTTCACCTGCAGTTCCAGGATATCAGTCAGTATATCAGAAAAAGAGCAGATGCATGATTTGTGCAGTTAATGCGGCTGCTCTTCAGTCTGCAGCTGATGGTGTCAAAATAAGGTCCAGGGTGTCTCAGCACACAGTCAGTGGGAAGTTCTGGGAGCTGTTAAAATAACACCAAGTCCCCTCATCAGGTGTGCCAGGTAAAAGTTGAACAGTTCTGTGTTTCTGTTGAGTGTGTGGGTCACTTGTGTTCTGGATATTCATGGTGGAATTGGAATATCAGGATTCTGAGGAGTCTGGGGTCCCAGTGTGTGACTGTGGCCCACATGAAGTGAGTCAGAAACTGGTAAAAGAAATTCTGTAATAATTATTCAGTTAAAAGGCAAGCTCTGCTTCTCAAAGATTCCTCATTGTTCCCATCTTCATTACCTAGCATCCCTCACCCTTAAACCAGAAGCAAACAAAAATCAAAAAGCCCCCACAGCCCCCAACCCTTTAAAGATTTACCAAAAGAACCTTCTCTCAGAAGAGAAATTGCCAACACTGAGACATCAGTTAGTGATAATCTTAGCAAACTATGCTGATTTGGTATGGATTTCACATACTGCTGCTCTGCAGGGAACACCTGGGATTCTCCAGAATCAGGGCTCCATGGTATGGCTATGAAGAGGCTGTGGTCTTGCTCATAAACGTTTAAAAACTTAGGGAAAATTCTGTTAGACAACTCCAGGCTGCCTGACTTTTATCTCATATAATGGATGGAAACCCTGGGACCTGCTGGCAAAACCTGGTGTTTTTGCAAAAGGACATAGAAAATTTGATTCTTTTCCACAGAGATGTCCGTACAATGGAATACAATTTTCTGTTTAAATTAAGATCA
>VXAC01002664.1:9575-54568 GCA_013399225.1 Rhipidura dahli | reverse complement strand
GGAAAGGGGCTCAGCCTGGAGCAAAGGAGGCGCAGGGGGGCCCTTGTGGCTCTGCACAGCTCCCTGACGGGAGGGGACAGCCGGGGGGGAACAGGGACAGGAGGAGAGGGAACGGCCTCAGGCTGGGCCAAGGCAGGCTCAGGTTGAATACCAGGGAAAATTTCTTTTTTTTAAATTCCTAATTAAGCAAAAAGCTGTTTACAACCTTGCTTTGCAAGAGGGAGGCTTTGCAGGGGCAGTGGAGGTGTTGGAGGTGAGGGCTGCTCAGAGAAGCCTTTGCTGTGCTGTTGGTGCCTCCCTGAGCCTTTGCTGGGGTTGGGATGTGCCCTGGGATTCCCAGGGCTGGGGCTGCTGTTTCCCACACAGCCTGCCAGGATAAGGGGAGTCTGTCTGGTCTGGGCACATGGGATTTGTCTCCCAGAGAAGCAGGAGCTCAGACATGGAGAGCACGGGGATGTGCAGGATGTGATGAGCTGGAATAAAACATTCATTATCCTTCCATCGAAATTAGCTGAAATGACATCATAATAGTGCCTTTTAGAACCTCACTCCAAATACCCTCTCTTTTATCAAATTATCAGCCAAACCAAAGTTTAAGCTGTAGCTGTGTATTCTTGTTGAGATAATGGTTCTGCCATTAAGGAAGTCATTTGTTCATTCTTTTTTCTTCCTTTTTTTTTTTTCTGGTGTTTGCTTGAGGAAAAATAGTGGGGAGAACATTCCTATTTTGCATTGTTTCTTATTTTCCTGTCAGGAATACTTTGCATGAACACTCACAGTGTAAACCCAAATCCCTGGGTACTGGAGCTAACTGAAGAACGTGCAAAATGGCACAGGCTGTAAAAATACTTCCACTTTTTAAATATTTCTCTGTAGATGGTTTCTGCAGAGCAGTGTTTCTGCAGAGGCAGTGGGATGTGTGGTACCTGCTGGGAGGGGTGTGCTGCAGCATCCCACACCCAGCCTTCCTAAGCTGAGTGAGAGAAAAGGGGGCACAGAGTCTTTTTAAACATTGAGCAAATCAGGGCACTTGACTAATTAGGAGGGAGAATGGTGGAATAAAAAGCAACTGAACCTGAGAAAGAGGTAAAAAAAAAAAGAGTTGTTTGGCACAATGACTCCTGTTCCATTTATAAATCAAATCTCTCTGTCCCTCCTTCATTTACAATTTCCACTGGAAGTCAGGGTTTGATGTATGTTCCCAGCCTCCTGGAGGCAGTGAGGTTGTTTGGAAGGAAAAAAAGGACCTTTTGGAAAACTCCAGAATTGAACCATTCATTTTTGCTCTTTTTGGAGAAGCAATCTCTGTATCCCCAAACCGATTAAGCACCTCTGGGCCTGGTGGAAGTGAGTGATAATCAATAACAGGAAACATTCCCAGCAGTCAGGAGCTGCAGTTGAAGGGAGTTCCTGAAGCAGCAGCACATTCCTGCATGGATGAACTCTGGAGTGAGAGCTGTAAATGGGGAGAAATGACAGAAGAAATGAATCCTGCCTAAGGCAGGGCAAGGTGGATGTACCCCAGCAGGGCACTGAGGTTTGGTAACCTCGCTTTTGGTTTGGTTTTCTGAGAATTTCTGCTTTTTATGACCTTTATTTCTTAATGCTGGCCTCTGCCGTGGTTTGTTCCATCTCCTTTTCTCTGGCTTCTCTCACCTGAGCTCTTGGCTGTATTTCTGTGTCCCATGAAAAGGTGCTGGGCAGCTCCTGTTCCTGCTGGGTCACGGAGAACTGGTGCAGGTGTCTGCTCAGGAAATGCATGAACAGGGATGGAATACCAAAAAAATTACTGTGACAAAGAAAAGGCTTTGAGAAGACCTTAAAGTCTCTTTCAGGGGCTCCAGGAGAGCTGGAGAGGGACTGGGGACAAGGGTTGGAGGGACAGGACACAGAGAATGGCTCCCCAGTGCCAGAGGGCAGGGCTGGATGGGATCTTGGGCAGGAATTGTTCCCTGGCAGGGTGGGCAGCCCTGGCACAGGGGGCCCAGAGCAGCTGGGGCTGCCCCTGGATCCCTGGCAGTGCCCAAGGCCAGGCTGGACATTGGGGCTGGGAGCAGCCTGGGACAGTGGGAGGTGTCCCTGCCCATGGCACTGGATGGGACTGGATGGGCTTTAAGGTCCCATCCAACCAAAATGATTCTGATCCTGGTCTGTGGAAGGTCTCTAAACACAGAATAAGAGGACAGTCCGTGCCTCAGAGGATCAAAGCACAACAGAAGAGGCAACAGAAATCTGTGGATGCCCTTGGAGCCATCCCTATCCCCCCATCCCCAGGGCTCACTCCCAAACCTCCTCTGTCCAGGCTGTTGATTTCATTCTTTGGTAGGTTTTTATGCCTTGCTCTCCTCCACATATCCTGAAGTGACTTCCTTCTGTAATCATATTCCTTCTATTCCAATCACATCATAGGAAATGTTAATCTCCTTCTTTTAATTGGGTTTTTAAAGTCTTTTGTCTCACAAATCTTTCCCAATACCTTCGGATTAGGTTTTGTTGTCTTACACGGCAGCGGAGTCCATTGTGTTGGGATCCAGGCTCTGAACTTCTCCCTTTTTCAAAGTTTAACTTCAGTGGCTCTTCCTGACATGGATAATAAATTCTTTTGTTCGCTGAAAGTGAATTTCAAGAAGAGCACTTCCTTTTATGCACACACAACTGGGAGCCAATCTTTGTTATTAATTACAGCGAGATAAGGGCTGGCACTGCAGGGGATGCTCTTCATCCGAGGGGTTTGATTATTTGTCTCTTGGCCCAGAGATGTCCAAGTCCACCTTTTCTCCTTGAGAGTCTTCCAGCAGGCAATTTCTTTCTTCTTTAGTACAGAGCTGGTGCTTTTGGGTTAATTCCACCTATCCTAAAGAGCCACTTCTCGCTGCATTTCCCGTTTTCTCTAACTTTTGACAGCAAAGTTACTGGAAATTATCAGGACCTGCTTTGGAGGAGAAAGATTTAACTAACACCTGGAATGATAAAATATTTCTGCTTCCTCTTTCCATTTTTATTTGGGCATAAACCTGAACCATTTTTATATTCATGAATTGCAGCAACTTCCCAGGTGATAACAAAGCATTGCCCAGGTTATGGCCAAGAATTCATCCAGCACAATTTTTTACTATTGAAATTCTCTCTTCAGAGTGGTGATCTTGCAGCTTGCTACTTCTTATGGCCAATGTTTGAATATATAGCTTTTTAAAATTAACTTCATCTGATAAAAATCTTCTTAATTTTGCTGTTTGCTCTTGGCACTGGAGGTGCTGAAATATCTTGAGAAGTGCTGTGAGGTTTGCCATGACATTGGATTTGCAAATGAAGATAGACTGTAAGAATAATAGCAGTAATAGTAGTAGGAGTAGTAGTAGAAGAACAATAAGTAAAAATAATAAAAGTAATAATGATGATGATAATAATAATAATAATAATAATAATAATAATAATAATAATAATAATAATAATAATAATAATAATAATAATAATAATAATAATGATGATGTTCTGCTGTCACTGTGATTTTTCCACTGACCTATGTTAGGAAGTGTTTTGTCCAGTCACAGAAGGATTGATCCAATGAAATCAAAAATAAATTGGGATGTGAATAATTCAAAAATCAGCATTAAATCTCTCCATCTTTCCTTTGGATGTTCCTTTATGGAAACTGGAGGAATTCCTGGCTTCCTGAACCCCCCTGATGCCCAGGGGTTGTTTGATTCCAGCTCCAGTGGAACACATGTTCTAGGCTCTGCTCCTTTTCCAGTGGCAAACCCAGCAGAATTTGTATTATTTGTTCTTTGTTGGTATTCCATGGAATTAATGCAAGGGAAAAACGAGAGTTCCAATTTAAAGAAAAAAATAACTGTACATAAAGTAATGAGATTGTGCCAAAGCTTAATTAGATGGAGTAGATGGAATCCACTACAGCCATGTCTTTGGGCAGCATTATGAAGTTGTAGGCAGGGTCCTGCCTGAGTTGGAGGCGTTTTTGTCTCCATGAGGGAAGCAGATTCAGATGGCCCCACGTGAAATGGTGATTGCTGGGGGAAGATTTGCAGATCGTGGTGTTAGAGCCTTGAGAAGCACCAAGCGAAGCAGGGATGAGGCAGAGGATGAAGCTGGGGGTTGGCTGATCACACAGCTCGCCTGGGTCTCAATCTTAGCCCCATCATGGAGTCACAGATCTCCAGTGCTTCTGGTCTGGAGCAGGGCAGGGGTGTTGGTTTGGGTGCTGCATTCAGCTCGTTGGTAAAATCTCCTCGTGAAACAAAACACCCAAAATGCTCTCCCAAAACACCGACCAAGGTGCTGAGAGTGGGCTGAGGTGCTGAAATCCCTCCATGGCTGTGCTGGGTGCAAGTGCAGAGATGCCTCTGTCATCTCAGTTATGAAGAAGAATATTATAAAACACACCTGCATTTATGATCTTTATGTATATGTGCTTATATTTTATTTTATATATACTTCCCTATGTTATTTTTTTTTTCCCTGCATTTTCCTTTCTGGATTTAATTTTAATTTTCCCATTTGGATCCTTTCTTTCTCCTCCATAATTCTGCCATGGGGATGACCTTACACTACAGGTACATCCCGGTGGCATCAATTCTTTTCCTTTATTTATTTATTTCAATATATAAACAAATAAATGACCTCTCTTAGCACCCTGATGCCTTCATCCATTTATATAAATACATCAATATGTACTGAAATAATTTCTTGGCAACGTGTTGCCCATATATAAATAAATAAATAGAAATAATGTCTCTTGCCATCATGTTGCCCATGTGTTTTCTGGAAGTTTCATTTCTCTTGGATACCAAACTTTCAGCTAAATATCTTTTTTTTCTTTTTCAGGAGAGATCATTAATTATCTTAAATTCAGTACAAACCCTTTCTAGCTGGTTTGTTTTAAATAATTCTGGCTTTTTTTTTTTTGCTTTTTTTTTTTGGCCAGCCTGGAGGAAAATCAGCTTTTTTATTTGCAGTAGCGAACTTCCTTTTTTCAAGATCAGTTTTGGGGTGGGGAAAAAGCAAACCCAGTACATGTCAGGAGGGGTTTTCATCATTTTTGAGACTCTGAGGAGACACAAATCTCTCCCCCAGCCTGCTCCAAAGAGAAGCTCATTTGTCTGGGCATTAGCTGGCAGCTGCACAGCATAAATTTGGAGTTTGCAGGGGGAATCTCATGTTTGTTTTGAAAATGGAGATCAGGCTACCAAGGAATAATATGTTTATTTCTCAGCACCATGAATATGTAGTGCCCTACTTCTCCTGTGCCATTTGGTTTTCTCTTTCAAGCTTGTCAGGCCAACTCCTTTTGCAATTTAAGGAGCATTTTGGAAACTCCATAAACTACAGTGGGTACTGAATTAGCATTTTGGAAGTAGAGCAGTGAGCAATGTTTTAAAGATTGTCCTTCAGCAGCATTTCTGTTGTGCCATAAGTGGATTTTTTTTTTTTTTTTTTGCCTCATATGTTTGAAAACGTGTTTTTCTTGAGCCTAAAGTTAAAATGCAACCAGTTGCAGGTCTGGGTTAGATACAACACTGTAACTTTAAAAATATACATATATATAGTGCTAATAAACTGAATTTTTAATGATCTCTTGATTATGAAAAGGTATTTTAAAGAGAAGTGATTTTATCCCAAACATTGTCTCTGTTTCTGCATATGCTAATTTACTTGATTAATTTGGAGAGCATCTGCATAGAATCCTGTACACTTACCAGTGGTGAGATCACCCTGCTTTTCAAGTCACAGCCTCAAATTCCACTTTTCAGACAGACTCAGATTTTGTGTCTAATTGGGATGCCAAATATACAAAGGTACCCCAGAAGAGTGTGTAATTATATAATTTTCTCTTGATCTTTCAGAGTCTTCCTGCGAGCAATTAATCAGTATGCAGATATGCTAAACAAAAAATTCCTTGATCAAGCCAACTTTGAGTTACAGGTAAGAAAAAGCTCCCTGTTTAAGCAGAATAAATTCTATTAATGTGATCAATTTCTGCCCTGAACACGTGGTTGTGGTGGGTTTGTTTGTCCTTGGGAATCCCAGTTATCCCAGTTAAACCAGTCCAGGCTCAGCAGGTGTTGTGATCCATTCCTGGCCTTGTGGGTCTTGTCATGGAATCACAGAATCCCAGCGGGGTTTGGGTTGGGATTCTGCTTGGATCATCAGAACACAAAGAACTGGGATTTGTAGATTTGTAGCTGGGAAATGTTTGTTGGAAACATAAAGGCAACGAGGAGATGTGTTAAGAATTTATCAAGAAACACCATCTCTGTGGTGTCTGCTCTTCTCTCCTTTAAATATTTATGTGCATAATTTAGAGACTTTTAAGTTGTTTTGTAGGTGTTTAGAGAAACATTTCAGAGAATTAATGGAATCTCTTCCTGTCATTTTGGGGGCTTTCAGCTCTGGAACAACTACTTCCACCTGGCTGTTGCTTTTCTCACGCAAGAATCTTTACAACTGGAGAATTTTTCGAGTGCTAAAAGAGCAAAAATCCTTAACAAGTAAGTCCTGCTTGGCATCTCAGTCATGGCCAGGAACTCGAGGTCTATTGCCATCATTCCAGTTTAATTTCTTTGCTAAATCCATTCAAACTGAGATGCAATCAGGGGATAATGAAAGGCTGAGTTGAAAATCATGAATCAAGTGTTGCATTCCTGCCCTGGCATTGGGATCTGAATTTCAGGATTCATTCCTGGTGGAGACGGCGTTCGCTGCTGCAGGACGTTCACGAAGCCAAGGTTCTCAGAAGGGTTAATGTGTTTTAAACCTGCATTTTGAAATCACTTGAGCTTTGTGCTTCTTCTAACCTCATTTTACTTTTGCTCTTCTTTGCTTCATCCCTGGAGGCCTTTTAGGGGGAGTTTTGGTCGCTCCAGCCCCTTCCACTGTCCCCCAAGGATGCCTTGGGATGAGTGCAGCCCTGCCTGCAGTCCTGGTTCTGAGGGATTACATTCCTGCCTCCAGCCACCCCACTGCTGGGCAGAATCCCACAGCAAAGGAAAGCTGTCACAAGGGGCAAAAAAAGCCTGGAAATAAGAGTGGAATGTGAAGATTTTGTTTAAATAGAGTGATGAAGGGTGGAAAAGATCGTGGAGTCCAAGCACTGACCAAGGCCACCACTGCCCCATGTCCCCAAGTGCCACATCCTTACAGCTTTTAAATCCCTCCAGGGATGGGGACTCTACCTGAACAACCAATTTTGATGCCTCACCACCCTCTGAGTGAGGAAATTTTCCCTCCTCTCCAGTTTAATCTCCCCTGGCACAGCTTGAGGTTGTTTTCCCCTTGTCCCGTTGAGATTTCTCCTGCTTTTATTGTTGTTCCATAGCAATGACCTTATTATTACTAAACTGAACACCAAGCCCTGAAAAGAGCCAGTTTTGTGATTTTAGAGTGTGTGGGTTCTTTTTCTGAGGCACATTATTTGGGAAGAGCAGCTACAAAAGCAGGGTGTTCCCACAGCCAGTGGGGTCACAAAAATGGGAAATTTCCAAGCTGGGATTCCTTGAACAAGCACAGCTCAGGCTCCTGGTGTGTACAATAAATAAAATATGTCTTTATATAAAGAGAAAATGCATTTTGTGTCCCTTTACCTTCCCAATTCAGGCCTTTCTGTCTATGATGATGATAAGAGAAATCCCAGGGAGAATGGGGACAGTTCATCACTGCCTTGATTTTAAATCTTTTTGCTTGTGTGGCTCATAGGGTTTGACCAGAAAGTCCAGGAAGGGCACCACATCCCATCCCTTTTTTTAGGAGCCAACTTTGCCCTGCAAACTCTCCCACTCCCTGCTGAGTTTTGAGGTGTTTCTTTTGGAAGCACTCTACCTGAGCCTTGAAAGAGAATTTTAAAGCACTGTAGGATCTGCTCTGCCTGGGACTTGTGGGGCTTCCTTGATGAAACAGGAATATTTACAAGTTCAGAGAGAAAGTGGTGTCAAGCAGAGCTCAGGGTTTGGGGTTTGTGCTATAAATACCAGAAATAACATTTTAGAGAAAGGTTTGTTAAGGAAATTGAGCTGGTATTGCAGAGCCAGGTGTATTTTATTTGAGGAAATTGAGGTGGTGTCGCAGGTAAATTTTATTTAATTAAATTTAGGATGCCTTTGCTCTATTGCCCAGTGTTAGTGAGCACCTTTGTGAGCATTTCAGCTGGGATCAAACTCCTGACCTGAACAATGAGCCAACAGCTGAGCTGTAATTGGGCTGGAAATTGCTGTGAAATACATTTGTGGGCTGATAATTCCTCTTTGTCAGAATGGGAACCACGGGCACAAATTTTCTTGGAGTGATTTTTATATTAAACAGAGCAGTTTATCTCACTGAAGGAATTCAAGGAATCAACAGGCATTTCTCACTGCTAATAGAAGTAAATAGATTAAGTAATTTGAAGTGGTTGCTTAATAAAGTTTGCTAAATTGTAAATCTTTGTTTATAATGAATTTGCAAATTGTTATTTTCAGTTTAATCAGGTTTTGGAGACAGGAATCAAGACAATAAATTCTTCAAGAATTTTATTAAGTGCATGGTCTGGAGGCACTTTCATTGGTGTGTGAAGGCAATTCTGTGTCAAAAGGGATGTAATTAGTCAGTTAATTCCAGATCACACTCACCCATCTTTTTAAGTGTATATTTCAATTAAAACATCAAATATTTAATAATTAAAATTTAATTATTGTAATTTGTAGGTTTTGTTAAACATTGCATTTAAGCATTGGATAATAACAGATCCTTAATGATGCAGAAGATCCTCTTTAATCCATATTAATGCCAGGGTGTCTCACTGTTATCCCCCAGAAATCCCACAAGTTGTCAGATATTACAGTTCTGCTCATGGTGTTATTGCAGTAATGATCTTTAACTTGCAAATATTCCATGGAGCAAATGCATCCTCGGAGCTCGTTCTGCTTCTCTTCCCATCACTAATGAAGGCATCAGGATGATTTGCACTCATTAAAGCTTTCCTGGAGTTCATGTGGGGAGGGAGGGGAATGGAAAACTGGCCCTGGTGGGAGATGGGAGGTGTTGGTGCCACCAGCTTTGGGGCAGGGCTGGTGGTGGACAGGCTCCCACCCCTGCCTGGGACCGTGGGATGTTGGAATTGTTGAGGCTGGAAACCCTTTTTCTCCAGATTTTTGATGTTTGGAGATGCATTGCTGAGCTGGTGAGGGTGAGCCAGGTAATCTTAGTAGGGTGGGACTGGTCTGAGAACCTGTTCTGGAATATTTTCTCTTTTTGAATGCTCTGAATCTGGTTCTGAAATGAGATTTGGCTGCTCGTGGGTCTTAGATTTATTTTTGTTTTGATGCTGGTTTTGTTTTCCTTTTCAAGGTACGGGGACATGAGAAGGCAGATTGGGTTTGAGATCAGAGACATGTGGTACAATCTGGGTAAGTACCCCAAGCACCTGCTGCCTTTAGTGTTGCCATAAAACGAGTTAGAGGGATGTTCCTGGAGAAATTCAATGCCAGCTTGGAGGATGGGGCTCAGAGCAGCCTGATCTATGGAAGGTGTCCCTGCCCATGGAATGAGAGGGTCTTTGGTGTCCCTTCCAACCCAAACCATGCCATGATTCTCTGAAATGAACTTGCTTTCTCTGGAAACAAAGGTAGGCCTTACAGCAAGCTTCTAAAAATCAGGTGATTGAAGAAATCAAGCCACCTCTGCATATTTAATTCACCATCTGGGAAGGCACATCACTCTTGTTAATATTTAGGGGTCTTGTGGTTTTTGTGGGTTTCAGTCTCTTGCTAAACCCAGAGCCATTGTTATGGTGATACCTCTTCAGTGGGGTTTCTTTTTTTCCCCCTAAAAATATCTATATACACACACATTTCTATTGACTCACTTGTGGATGCAGTACCTGGGACTGTAGCAAGATGGATGTGTCCAAGGGTTCTCAGTACCACAGCCTGGAAATTCTGCTTAAACTCTGCTTTTCAGTCTTGTCTGGCTGCATCAGTGACTCAGTAAAGACTGGGGAGTTGGAGCTCCCTGGAGCTCGTAGGTAAATGAGGCATCTCTGCCTGTCTGCAGCCTGGGCTGCTCTCTGGGTATAATTGGGCTGTACAGGGACTGAATTTCATGAGGAGCTGAGTATTTACTGTGACCTGAGTGTACTTGTCTGCCAGATTTCATTCTCCTGAGCTTAACAGCACAGACACTTCAGCTCTTCTGAGTTTTATCAAAACTTCCTTAAATGATCAGAAATAAATGCGTTTGCCTCTTCACTTCTATCTCTGGCTGAGCTGTTGTTGCTGGGAGTTGAAAAAGCCCCGACATCTCTCAGAGAAGGGAGTGCCAAGGGTTCATAAGTGTTTGATATCTCAGAATTTGCATCCTATCTGCTGGAATGATGAGAAAAGGCTTCGGAGAGCAGCTGAGTTCACTTTTTATTAGAAGCATCTTTGGTGAATTAAGTGTCTGGAGAGCAGATTAGAGCTTAGTGCACGACTGAGATGTGACTTGACAGGCAGGTAATAAAATCAGTGTCGTGCCTGCTGCTGCATCAGCCAGCGTGGGATGCTGGCAGCCTCTGGGTGAGTAATTAGCCAAATCCTTCCCTCTTCCAGGCCCACAGTTGTGGAGTTGTAGAATTGGTGAGGTTGGAAAAGGTTGAGTCCAAGCCAGCACTGCCAAGGCCAGCACTGCCCCACGTCCCCAAGTGCCACATCCACATGGATTTGAAATCCCTCCAGGGATGGGGCCTCCAGCACTGCCCTGGGCAGCTGTTCCACAGCTGTCCAGCTCTTTCCATGCAGGAATTTCCCCAATCTCCACCCTGAGGCTCCCCTGGCCCAGCCTGAGGCCATTCCCTCTCCTCCTGTCCCTGTTCCCCCCCGGCTGTCCCCTCCTGTCAGGGAGCTGTGCAGAGCCACAAGGTCCCCCCTGAGCCTCCTTTGCTCCAGGCTGAGCCCCTTCCCAGCTCCCTCAGCCACCTTTTCTCCTCACTAATGTTTCTGGCCTCTTTGGATGATTTTTATGGATTCTTAAACTTTTCCCAGAATTTACTGGACTGAAAGTAGAAAGTTTGATGCAGACTTCTGCATCCAGCTGTTCTTAACTGAGGTTGTTTTATCCAGGCTGGCCTTTGTGGAGTGCATTGTGCTCTTTACTTCTGCTACTGCCTGTTCTTTGCAGGTTATTGAGTTGCTCCAGGGTTCAGTTTCTCACCATTAACAAGGATAATAATTTCCCCTGGAGTTTTGGGAATCGATTGGCACAAGGGGTAGTGTTTTCTTCAATATTTCTTTCTGTGCTGTCATGAAAGCCTTTTATTTTTAATGGATTTTTTATAAATGGAGATTATCCAGGTAGATGCCTCCATGACCTCCTCGAGCTCTAATGTCTGTGATTCTCTAAGATCCATTAATGGGATCATTAATGCCAAAATCTCCCATGTGGAGGGAGTCAGGAAATTACTGCTCTTCTCAAAAAAAGCTGGGAGAGAAAGGTAAATGTGAGGCAGGACCCCAGAGCAAGGCAGCCTTTGTGCTTCTCTGAGCAGCACCTCGCTGTCCCTCATCTTCTTTGTCACCCAGAGGGTCCATGTTTAACTTGTGGATCATGTTCAGCTCATGGATCATGTTCAACTTCTGGCTCCTCACCAGTCTCATCCACATCACAGCATCCATTAGGAAGGAATTCCAGCTTCCCACTGCAGGGGGATTGATTGGGGGGGTGCCTGGCACTTTTATCCTGGAAGTTGCACTGCACTGATCAAATGATTCATGTGTATGTTCAGAAACCAAGTCAGCAGTTAAAAGGTGGAATTGTGGAATATGTTTGGGCACAGGATTTTTGTGTCTGTGCCATTGTGCATGAGGTGTGGAGAAACCAAACCACCCTGACTTCCGATTTATGGATTAAAGGGCACAGAAAAGCCTCAAAAAGGAATATTTTGTCTCATCAGGTTTTGTTTCTAAATACTGTGATTAACACACGATGCCTGCTGAGTTAAAACTCCCCAGCTGGGAACAAGGCAGTTCTCCAGCTATAATGCACATTTAAAAGTATGATTTTTTTCTGAAATTAAATATAAAATAAGAATTCGTAAAGTTTTTACTTGTCTGCCTGTTTCTGATGCAGGGGCGGCCTCAATAGTCACCCCTTCCTATTTTTATGAGTAGGAAAAAAAAATAAAAGAACATTTATAGTGCAGAGAAGCACTTTAGAGGCTTTTTTCCTTCCATACCACAACCTGAACTTTAAAACGTGTTCTTTTGAGTCACCGTTTTGTTGAAACTGTGCCTTTTTAAACCTCGCTGAGACATTAAGCACCAAAAAAAAAAGCCCAAAACAGGCCGTGGCCTGTGTGGGAAAGGCAGGAATTCCAGATCCACGCATTGTAAAGCATTTTGTGATGCAGTTTAGCAGACAGAGCCCCGCAGTCTGACGGGAGGTGACGGGCACAGGGGCGCGGTGGTTCATGGCTCGCAGGGCTCCGAGCTGCAGGAATTGCAGTGACATTTCCAGGTGGGGAAGGTGGCCAGGAAGGGCAGCTCGGAGAGAAGCGCCTTCCTTGGTGACGTCCGAGCCAGCTGGGGGGAGATGGAGACCAGAGACTCCTCAAGGTGAAGGGGAAGGGTTGCTGGCACCGTCCCTCGCAGGGCTTGACGTCACCAAAGGTGTCCTGGCAGGGCCGCTGATGTGGCCGGGGTTAAAAATAGCCCTGAACTTTGGGCATTACATAAATAGAAGTCATTACACATCACCCTCTCTGGATTAGTCAGGCGTGTTCCCAGCCGGCCCAGGGGACAGGGGAGGCTGCTGGCGAATTACTCAGAGGTTTTTGTGGCCCAAATTGAAATGGGAAGAGGCTGGGAAAGGAGGGTCACGCGTTATCCAGCAAGGAGAGCGCCTTGCCTTTGGTTTGTGATGAGCTCCCTTCCTGCTGTGGGAGCACATCCCGTGGCCAGGCACAAGACACTGCAAGGGGAAGTTTTTGCATGTTCAAAGGTGGCTCTTTTTTGCCTGTGGTGGTTCTTAGAGCAGCTGCACAAGTTGGTTTTCAGAAGAGACTCCTCAATTTTCTTCCAGACTTGTCACATTTGTAGTCTCTGAGTGGGAGTTCCCACACTCCCACCGAGAGGAGAAAGGTGAATTCCTTGCTGGGTTGTTCAGCAGACAGGGGGATGGATGCCCTGAGGGGCCAGGGGAGGGTTGTTTCCCTTCCTGCTTTGCTCCCATGCTTCCTTCAGTGGCACAGCATCTCCCAGGATCACGTTGTCACAGCAAAGCCGTGCGCGTGGGATGGACGTCACCCCGGGCTCCCCTTCCCGGGCTTCCCCCAGGGAGCAGCAAACAGATCATCATCAAATCAGAGCTCCTCATCTGCTGTGGGTTTTTCAGGTCTCAGGTTCAAAAGATGTTCCTCTTGTGAGGGAATTCCTGTGCTTGAGGCAGTGGAAAACCCAGCATGGCACAGCGTTCAGCCAGCGCGTGACCAACAACTTTTGTCACCGTTATTTGTCCCCGGCAATATTGGCTCTGACACTCCTCAGGCATAACACAAGAAATCTGTCACCTGAGAGGCCCAGTGTCATCATCCTTGGGAGGAGAGACTGAGGGAAGCTGTAGGCCTCCCACTTGATATTCCTGAGCAGCACCCAGCCCTGCAGCAGCACCCAAAGTCACCGTTTTCGTTGAGTATTAATTTGCCCTGATCAGATTGCTAATGCTAATAGGATTCAGGAGTTTGCCAAATCAAGGAACTTAAATTATATCCGCTAAAAAAAGGAGCGTGTTTTGGTGGGAAAGGATTTTTCTTGATTACATTTGTTGAGATTTATGTTAGTTCTGGTCAAAAGTGAAACTACCAATTAAAGACTTCACTGGTTACTGTCACAGTGGTGTTGTGCAGTGGAATAAAAATGGGTTGAAATCTGTTTCTGTCCTGTACCACTGGTAGCCACAGTGGGAAACGAGTCTGGGGAATGGAGGAGACTGAGGGCTCCTTAAATTAGCTGGACTCCAAAGAATCTGGTCAGAAGCACAATACTGGCTACAGAAAGAGTGCTTGAACCTGGCTGTAAACATCCCTAACAGGGCATTTGTGAGGAGCATCTCCAGTTCTGCCCTGAGGTCCCAGTGCATCCCGGCCTGTTGCTGATGGGGGAAATGGATTTGTGTTTCCTAAACTTCTGCCTGGAGCTCTCAGGGCTGTGCTGCTCCAGCACTGTTGTACAGTGAGGTGATAAAACACCAGCACAGGGTGCCCAGAGCAGCTGGGGCTGCCCCTGGATCCCTGGCAGTGCCCAAGGCCAGGCTGGACATTGGGGCTGGGAGCAGCCTGGGACAGGGGGAGGTGTCCCTGCCCATGGCAGGGGATGGAATGGGATACTCTTAAAGTCCCTTTCATCCCAAACCATCCTGATGATTTTTCCATGATAATTTGCAGCACATACACTCTGCACCCCTTTAGCCAATAATACAAACAGTAACCTGCTCTTTTCTCCCAGTCCAATATTTATCAGGTGAGCTTTAATTTCCCTTCCCTGTGCGGAGCAGAGCCCAGAGAGGGGGGAGGAGCAGCTTCTTCTCAGGAAGCTGAACTGAAATTGAGTTCTGCAGGCAGCTGAGCTCCGAGGAAAGGAGACATATTGTGGGCTGGCTGAGCTGTGCTTTCATGTCTGGAGGCTCTGTTAGGCTGCACTCGTGGTGGCACTTTGATAGACTGACACCGAGAACATTTTGTTCACACAGGAGTCTAAATAAGTTAATACAAGTGATGTGCCTTTTAGCCTCCCTCTCTGCCAGCCACACGTTGTGTTTTAAAATAAAACCTGGAAATTGGAGTGCGAAAATTCGTAGTGGGAAATGTGGCGAGTCCCAGCTTGACGACTGATTCAACAACTCCTCTTGATTTTGGTTTATGCACTACTTCCCCTCCTGTGGAATTAATAATAATAATAATAATTGTAATGATGATGCTGGTGTTCATCATCATCATCATCAAATAAATAAGACAAATAAAAAAGGGTTTCAATAGATATCAGAATACGCTTTGTAATGCTCCATGAGGATTTATTAATGCAGCTTTTACATCTTCTGCCAAAGCCAGGGGTTGCTTGTTAACTCTGAAATGCATCTTTTCTCTCCTAAAGGTCAGCATAAAATCAAGTTCATCCCAGAAATGGTGGGGCCTATCCTGGAAATGACGCTGATCCCGGAGACGGAGCTGCGGAAAGCCACGATCCCCATCTTCTTCGACATGATGCAGTGTGAATTCCACTCCACCAGGAGCTTCCAGAGGGTAAGCAGAGAGCTGCAGGCATTTCAAGTTTAAAGGGAGGAAAATTTAGCTGTTCTTTGACAAAACATAAGGAGTTTTTGTTATTTCTCATTTTTCTAAGGAATAATGTAATTATGGGTTTGCTTATTTCCTGTAACTCCTGAAGGGCTGTGGAGTTCTCATCTCTTGGTTGGAAATGGGTATTGAAGGAGAAATTTGCATGTAGTAAATGAAACCTTTGGTTATGGCACAGGAGCAAAGACAGATGTCTTCAATTGTCACTGTGACTCCCACAAGGAGCTTGCTCCTGAGATAAATTGGACATAAAGGAAGCCTGATAATGTGGCAAAAGTATAACCTGTAAGGATTTATCATCTCTACTATCTTGTAATTTTGATTTTCCCTACCATTTTATGGATTTTGAAGAGGGAAGAAACAATCCAGCACTGTCAGTGCTTCTCCTTGCTCTACAGGCACTGCAAAATCTCAGATAGTAATGGAGCATTTTTATTCTATTTTATTTCATGTTCTGAGGAGAGCCCTTGAATACACACACACACCACCTTCTCCTGATAGCTTCAACTTTTGAAAGACAAGTGGAGTGAAAGACAGTTCCCTGACATCATTCATTTGACATTGCTTCCCTTGAAACTTTGCTTGTGGATTGAGTTTAAGACCAGTTAGGCCAGGTAGGGTTTGGGCTAAGCCAGTGGAGCTCCTTCCCACTGTGAAAGTTCTGTCAGTTCAGGATATGACCTTGTGAATTTTGCAATAAAGTTTGACAAGTGTTGTTTGCTTTTTTTTCCCTTTCATATTGGCACTTTTCTTTCTTGGATGAAAAACCTCATCCTTTTCCATACTTTTCTTGGGAGCTGCTATTGAGAACCAACTCTTAATAAATCTGTAGGCAGAGTAAATGAAAATCTGCGTGGGGGAGGCTTAAGCAAGGGAAATGGCATCAGCTTTATTGCTTTGATTTGTTTTGTGCTGGATGGTGTGTGGAGAGGTTGTGAACTGTATTTTGGCTTCATCCAATTACTGCATAATCATTTGTTCTTATGTTTGACTCCAGTGCTACTGTAAAGATTGAAATGCTCGCTGGGATGCCATTTAAACAGTTTCCTGTCAGATGCTCTCTTTTGTTGCTTGTCATTTTTTATTTGCACAATTATATAGATCATGAAAAGTCTGAGGGTAACTTTATAGCTAAATTTATGACCCTCAATTTTCCTGACAGAAGGAAACCAGCTTTGTGTGCAATAGTTGGGTGATTTTAATAAATGAATGTCTTAAATATTTCACTTAGGTTTTTTTTTTTTTCCTTGTTTGAGAAGCAAAATGCTTCATCCTCAAGTCAGAGATGTCTGGGGTTGTACTTGACACTGTTTCCTGTGGCAGTGTAGCTTCTTTATGGATGTAGCTTTGGCAGGACAAGTGCAGAGGTAACAATCCTCTTTTCCATGGGTTTGGAATGAAATTAGGTGCCTTCTGACCCCAACCATTCCAGGATTCTATGAGCAAAACTTTTTGATTTTCATATCCTGATGGAATTCCCTTGGATCAGCCTGTGCCCGTTGTTGCATCCATCTGCTCTCTGAGCACCTTTCAGGCACTGGAATGTTTGAGTTAGATTTTCTTGGGGCTGAACAAACCCAGTTCCTTCAGCTGTTCCTGGGGCTAGGTCCTGCAGTGCTCTGCCCACACTGGGAGCCCCCCTTTGCCCATCTCCAGCTTGTCAGGGTCTCTCTGAGCTGATGGATCAGAGCCAGACACGGAATTCCAGCTGTGGTTCAACAAATGCAGCAGTCCCATTGCTCCTCTGGCCGTGCTCTTGCTGGTGCAATCCAGGACACATTTAGGCTCCATTGAAGCTGACATTTTTTCATGTTCAGCTTGGTTAATTGGCTTGGTTAATTGGCTTTTCCCAGCCACCTTCTTGCCCTTTTTGTACCTGGAAAAAGCTTCCATGAGATCCTGCTCCGTGGTTTCCTCAGGAGCTGAGCTGGGGCTGCCTGGTCTGTGGATTCCTTGCTCGTTTTTTTTGTCTCTTTTGTGTTGAATTGATAGAAATAGATATAATTTGGGAATTTTTTTTTTGATATTACCAGTACCTAGGCAAGCTTTGAGGCTTACTGGGTCGATGTAATGTTCTGCTTTATATCCTTTATCTGCAAGTACCAATTATCCTTGTCCAGCACTGCTTCCAGAGAGAACTTCCAAATGGAATGCTTGGCTGCTGTTAAACTAATCTGCCAGAATTCCAATTATCTAACCTTATTAGTCACATCAACAAGGGTTTAGATTGGCTCCACTTCTCCACCAGATGCATCAACCTCATGATCTCTGGGGGAGGAGGTGCAGTTTTTTGCAGGCTTCCGATGCTGTGATGGTTTGTGTGATAAACAGGCAGCTTTCCCTGTGGTGCTTTTCCATCCAGGAGGATTTGGGTTTGCCTGGTAAAACTAGGAACAGACAGAAGGGGTTTTTTTTGTTTTCTTCTCCCAGTGTATTTAGAGACAAAACAAGATCAATCCCCCTTGTTTTTGCACAACTATATTAAACCTGACTGAATTAAAAAGCTGGAGTTGCCCATTTTTGTCTTTTCCCTCCGAAGGTGCTTTGAAGCCTTTATAAAACTTCAAAGTAGCCTGTAGCTCAAAGCAGGAATCCTATCCTAAAAACAGTGTGGGACTGAAGCTTCCCTGTAGAAGGAAACGCCTCCTTCTCCCCTCGGCTTCTCCCTTGGCCTTTTCAGCAGCGGAGCCTCCGGATCAAAGGGAATTTTTCAGAGCCAGGGGAGCGATGAAAGAGAATTGGTTGGATTGTTCAGGGCCTGGTCAGGTGAGTGGGATGGATCCCGTGGTGTGATTGCAGGAGGGGAAGCTCAAGGTGAAAGAACCCTTTGGCTGGAATGTGGAGTTTGGAGCACGGAAAGCTCCCGGTGCTGGTGCCTCTTCCTCCCAGCCGTGGCTCCATTCCTCATTTCCCACCTGCACTCCTTTTTCTTTGCATAAATTTGAACTCTCTCTGGACCTGTGTCACTGCTGACACCACGTGCTGCTTGTTTGGAGCTGAAGCCATTTCCAACCCTCAGTATCACCAAGACAGCCACACCTGCACTTTGATTGTCACATGCTGGTTATTGATGAATTCCAGATGGATTTCATTCCCTTCAGTGAGAAGTTGCCCCTCGTTTATCTGAATCTCTCTTGACTTTTAGAACCTTTAATTCCTCATTAAGTTTTTTTTGCCACTTCTGAGCCCTGGGTTAAGCTCCCTTTCCCTGTGCTGTGGATTTGCAGGCAGGACACAAGTACAGGACTCTCCCAGTTGCTGTGATCCCACTGAACGTGCAAATTCAAATAACTAATCCCCCACAAAGGATTGGTTTCAATCTGTAACAATTTTTAATTCCCTGCAGTTGAAGTGTAAATCTGTAAGTTTTTCTTGGTTTCTGGCCTTTGGGAGAATATCAATATTCCTCCCTCACTGAGAGCAAGGGAGAAAGGTAATGCTGTGGCCTCCAAAATGATCCCATCATTTTAAATGGCTCCAGATCTGTTTCCCAGCTGGAATGCTGTGGATAAATAGGAAAGGGAAAAGATGAAACTGTTGGGAATAACCACCAACTTTCATAAAAACCTTTAAGCAAAGTTTTGCAGTACTTGTGTGCCATTTCTGCATCAGGACTGATTTCTGGTGGTGTGATCTGTCACTTGAAATTTTATATGGCAAATTATTATTGGCCCAAATCAAAATGAATTTATAGCAGCTTGGAGGGCTGGTCCTCCTCATCTGCAGCAAGATTAACTTGTCAGCCAGTGCTACAAATACAGCCTTCCTTGAGGTAAACCTAGGCCCAAAAGGGATTATTGAGTTGACATGAGATGGCTCACCCTGATTTATTTGCTCCAGGTGAGATATTGTCCCAGACAGAGGAAGCACTGGATGGGCTCTTTGCTCGAGTTCAAACATCCTAAAGAGAAGCTGAGATCTTGATCAGCTGCAAGGAAAAGTGGATAATAATGTCCTGTAATCTTCGTGCTATCACCCCTCAAGCTTTCAGTGTCAACAGGAGGATGTGAATCTGGCTCATTGGTGGTGCAGATATTCCCCCAAGCCTCCAGAAAGAGCCTCAGTGAGTGCCCCTGGCTCTAATGGAAACACTGGAGATTTGGCACTTCTGCATTTGAGACTGAATCCCATTACAGTAATTGCAGGCCTAGTTATGCATTAAATTAAATGTAATGCATTTTTAAAAAAAAAATAATGCATTAGGGAAAAAAAAAAAGAGAAAAGGAAAAATCAAGTTTATCAACAGATGCCAGGTGCAGTGTCCCAGAGCCATTGGCTTGTGCAGCTCCAGGGTCACGTTCCCTCTCCCATCCTGGGAAATGATGAATCTCCAAAGCTTCATAAACCTCAGCTGGTGTTGATAAGCCCTTCCTCCATGGAAACACCACAGAAGGAATTTTAACTGATGTTAAATAACATTTATTCATCTGGCTACCATGATCAGCATCACAGTGACTCCGTGAGAAGTATCAGGAATGACTGAAGAGCAAAGATATTGTTAATCCTTAAAACCCTGAAATGCCACAAGTCTGGCTCTGCTCAGCCCAAGAGACCATTAGGGAAATGGCCCAACAAAGTGTGGATTTACAGAGGTTTAAGAAAAACTGATAGTGGGAAGATCCTCGAGATCCTGCATGACAGATGTAATTGCTCTTCTCTATCTGAGTAATCTCTTTCTAAAAAATGCATCACCCAAAGGGCTGGGGCTGGCAGCAAGTGTCATTTCTCACTTTGGGTTAGAAAGTCAGTCTCTTTCTGGGCTCCTCAGGGAACAGGATTTTTGTGACTCCTCTGTTTCACCATTGTGTTGTTTCTGTGTTCTACTCAATGCTCTGATACTGTGGGAATGTGTTTGGTTCTGGGAGGGGGTGGATTGCATTATCCTGCCTTTTCTCATTTTCCTGTCATTATTTTCATAATGGATTCATTGTGTTCACTGTGACCAGGGACAGGACCCAGGGAACAGCAGGGGCTGTGTCAGGGAGGTTTAGGTTGGATTTAGGGAAAGGTTCTTCCCCAGAGGGTGCTGGCACTGCCCAGGCTCCCCAGGGAATGGTCCCGGCCCCGAGGCTGCCAGAGCTCCAGGAGCGTTTGGGCAGCGCTGCCAGGGATGCCCAGGGTGGGATTTTGGGGCCTCTGTGCAGGGCCAGGGGCTGGGCTGGATGATCCTGTGGGTCCCTTCCAGCCTGGAATATTTTATGATGCAGACAATCCATTCTTTCTCCATGGGTGCATCGTGTGCTGTTGATATCCCCTGCAGATACAAATTCCATCTCTCGACATGTACAGACTGTGGGCACTCTTTGTTCTCCTTCAGGGGCCCTTTGCTTCTCCTCAGCATCCTTAGGGCTGCCTTCAGCAGGTGACAGTGAAAATCCTGGTGACAACTGTTCTGTCACCCAACTGCCTCTCAGAGCACTGGGCTCCCATTCCCCTGCCACGGGCTCCCAGCTCACCCAGCCTCTCCTGCTGAGCTCCCTGCCTTTAACCCTGTGGATGTCTGTACTTATTTAATGAAGAATTAGGAATTAGGTGACTTAACTGAGCAGCAGGCCTAAGAGTGAGCCTTCTCCATTAACAGTTCACATTCATTCCTAGCAGCAACAGCTAAAACCTTCTGTAATCATTACAAATCCAGGGAATTATCCAGTTTGCATTTTAAATATGTATTCTGATGGCCACTTAAGTTTGCATTCTTTTATTATTACCCAAATAAAATTATTCTGGAGATGTTTGAAACGACTCCCTTCCCTTCTGCAGGGTTTATTAACAGCTGTATCAGTTGTGTTCCAGTGGCAGTCAGTGTCTGTGTGCTAAAAAGGGATGTCAGGGATGCTGGGGGGTGCATCCAGCAGGCTTATCCAGCCTCAGGTGTTGCCTTTCCTCTCTCCGAGAGCTCCCAGCATTTTTGTGTTTAGTTCTGCTGCTGGGGGCATTCTGTGTCTCCTTTCTCCCTGCCCTCATTCCTGTCCTTAATCTCCTTCTTTCATTTTCCATAATGCAAATATTTACACTTCATTTAACAACACGACCAAACGATTCTTTTATCCAAAGAAGTCCTTGCAGGGCAGGAGATCATTGTGGAGAGTCTAAAACCAGAGACTGCAAGCTCTAAAAGTCAATCAAGCTTTAAACCAGGGCCTAAACGTCTCACCGAGGTACCCAACCAATCTGTGAGGCACTGAGGCTACAGTAATAAAGTGAAATATTTGCCAGCTGATTATTTACGCTTGCTTTGTTTAATTACAGTTCGAGAACGAGATCATCACCAAACTGGATCACGAAGTGGAAGGAGGCCGTGGGGATGAGCAGTACAAAGTGTTATTTGACAAAATGTAAGTGTTGATCAGCAGCAAAATTTATGTCAGGGGGAAGTCAGGAGAGAGAGCGATTAGAGTACAATGAACTTTGTAGCCCAGAAATAATTAAAATCTGTTAACGATGCGCGGTATTTAAAACTGCACCTGAGTCGAGGTTTCTCTCCCTGTGTGATTAACAAGGCGAACTTAATTGGTTTTCAGTCTCCTGGAGCACTGCAGGAAGCACAAATACCTGGCTAAGAGTGGGGAGACCTTTGTGAAGCTGGTGGTGCGTCTCATGGAGAGGCTCTTGGACTACAGGACCATCATGCATGATGAGAACAAGGAGAACCGCATGAGCTGCACTGTCAACGTGCTGGTGAGCAGGAGAATCACTGCAAAATCACCACTGGATCGCCACCAAATTGTCACCAAATCGCTACAAAATCATCACAGAGTCACTACCAAATGGTCACAAAATCACTGCAAAATTGCCACAAAATTGCCAGGAAATCGCCACAAAATTGTCGCAAAATCACCACAAAAACGCCACAAAATCACCACAAAGTGACCACAAAATCACCACAAAATTGCCACAAAATCACTACAAAAACATCACAAAATCACCATAAAATCACTTCAAAATCAGCACAAAATCGCCACAAAATTGTCACAACATCACTGCAAAATCACCACAAAATCGCTACAAAATCACCCCGAAATCACCACAAAATCACCATAAAGTCACAGCAAAATCACTACTAAAATGCCACAAAATTATCACATAATCACCACAAAAATGCCACAAAATTAGAACAAAATCACCACATGACTACCACAAAATAACTCAAAAATAATTCAAAAAGCCACCACAAAACCGTCCCAAAATCACTACAAACTCACCCAAAGCCTCACTGCTCTCTGAATCCTGTGCCTTTAACGAAGGGCTTGTGTTGAGCAGAGTGTATGTTGGGATTCTGGGGGAAATTTGGAAAATTTGAAATTTGTTTCCCATTTTTTTCCCATTTTGGTGAAGGTGAACCTCTGCAAACGTGGGTTATTCCTTCTTTAATTGTTTGTACAGAAAGATTTCAGGAGAAATGTCACAGGGCCTGTTCACTGACATTTACAATTGATGTATAAAGAACTCTGGGCAGAAAATCACTTAACATACATTATGTTGGAGTTCTCTGCCTTGTACTCCCCAAATTTCCATGGATTTGCAATCCCATCTGTATTCTGCTCTCTGCTCAGCCCCCATATTCAAATTTTGTGAAGGAATTGAAGTTGCTGTTTCACTCACAGCAGGAAAAGCTTGTTCTCCTCACTGATAGGAAATTTCCTCCTCTTAGATGCAGAAATTCTGGGGTGTCCACTCTTGGTCCATTTGGGCTGGAGTTGGAAGCAGTAGTTGTCCTCATTGTACCCACATCATGGTTTTTGGTGGGGATTTAGAGAATGAGATTTTACAACCCAAAAATCAGCACCCCCCAAAAAAAAATATTCAGAGACACCCAAAACAAGGTGAACTAAGTTTGATTTTTCCATTAGCATTGTTTGCCACTGAGGATTCCAAGCTTTCCTCCCCAGATCACCATCAAAACTTTAATTTTGTTTAAATACGTGGGGCACAGCCAGTGTTTATCATTTATGTGAGCTGGCTGATGGGATTTTGTTCAGGAGAGAGCTGAGTAAATAGTTTGCAGCTTTTTATTTTTGCACATAATGTAGTTTGGTGCTTTTTTGTTGTTGTTGTTTTTTGCATCTGATGCAGTCCTGGGCTCGTGCAGTGCAGCTTTTACTCTGCCCCAACGCATCAGCCATGAACAAAACGGTGCCCACTGGAGCAGGAGAGGAGATGGAGGCATCAAATCTGAAATTGGGCGCCTATTTTTAGTTTGTTTTTCCTCTCTGTGCACATCAGAAAGCATCAGGATGGGAAATTGGGAAATGGGCAGGGAGGAGGGACTGGCAGGGCTGTCACCGGCTGGGGATGCAGCGAGTTGCCCGCAGAAAGGTCACGGCGTCCTCCCGAGCAGAGCCCTGGTGGGAAATGCTGCCAGTTCTCCCCAGCAGGATGGGAAACAGCAAATCACAGCCACCACGCCGTGTCAAACTGGGAAAGAAAACTCCCCTGAGGAAGGTGAAGTTGTTTCTCCTTCCCTTCATCAGGATGCTCAGAGTCTTCTCCCAGGGATTCTCGCCATCCCCTTGGGGGAGCCTTGGGACACTTGGGGGTTGGGTTGGTTTTCTCCCAGATGTCTCCCAGCAGCATCTCCTGATGCTGGTTTTTGGCAGCTGAGTTTGGCAGGCATTTGCAGATGATGGATTTTGGGGGGTGGTTTGCCAGGTTCAGTCACCTTGGGGCACCAAGCACAGGCTGGAGTCACCGGAGTTCCCAGGAAACGCCGGGAAGCGGCGCAGGGCGGAATTTTCTGTCACTTTCAGTGATCATGATTTCAAAGTTTAGCTTGATTTTACACTCCCATTTTCCCTCCAGGGCCCACTCAGCCTTTTCATCATTCTCCAGGTTCCTGGAGTGAAGTTCATGCCTTTGCAAAAATCCAACCCACGGCTGAAACTCGGCACAATCCCCACGTGGGGTCTCAAAGAGTTCCTGATTGGGACTTGAACGATGCTGGGGCTTTTCTGGGATTAGGTTTGTCTGTATTGATGGGGCTTTAACTTGGAGGGTTTGAGCTGCACTTAAGCCAGTGCTGGTGGGGAAGGGGCTGGAACCCCAGGAGAGGCTGAGGGAGCTGGGAAAGGGGCTCAGCCTGGAGCAAAGGAGGCTCAGGGGGGACCTTGTGGCTCTGCACAGCTCCCTGACAGGAGGGGACAGCCGGGGGGGGTCGGGCTCTGCTGCCAGGGAACAGGGACAGGAGGAGAGGGAACGGCCTCAGGCTGGGCCAGGGGAGGCTCAGGGTGGAGATTGGGGAAATTCCTGCATGGAAAGGGCTGTAAAGCATTGGCAGAGCTACCCAGAGCAGAGGTGGAGTCCCTATCCCTGGAGGGATTTCAAATCCATGTGTATGTGGCCCTTGGGGACGTGGGGCAGTGGTGGCCGTGGCAGTTTGTTTTCTGAATTGAACCCAAAACCAGTAAGCAGTTACATCAACTTAAATACCCCTGGAATAACCCATCATTCCACTGTGAAATGGGGATTCTGTCTTGGATTCCAGTTCTCTTTTAAGGGATCACTTTTGTGTTGGGTTTATCCCTCTTTTAGTACTGGGTGTGTGCTCTTTAAGTGCCTCCTCAAACTGCTTTAATTTAGCATCGGAATTAATTTAATTCAGTGGAGAAGGACTTTGTTTGGATTTTGTTTTCTTAGATATATTTTACATTTTGGTGGCAAACTTGAAATTAGATCCAGCAGTGCCTTGAATCTCTCACCCAGTTTATCCTATTTTGCATTCACAATATTTGCACTGTTAACTAGTTTATCTCAAGGCTGGAGGCATTCAGAGGAGAGGGATGCTAATGTGTGACATATGCAACCAGATAAATAACACTAATCTAACTTTTTATTTCCAAGGAAGCTGTTAGAATCCAAGAGCAGATGATGTATTGCTCAACTAAGGTTCGGAATTCTCAATCCATAGAACAACTGTTGCTTAAAATTACAGGTTTTTTTGTGTATTAGAAAATTTTCAGCTGCAAATGGTTAATGATGTGTGACTTGCAAACGCCAGCAGCAAATTTCTAGCAGTGCTATTATGGCAAATTCTTAACCTTTGCAATGAGACAGAAGCCCTGAAACACTGCAACATGAAATGTCCCAGCATTTGAGTTTGTGAGTTAAATGACTTGTGCTCCATCACTGGAGGCAAATTTCATTTTGCAGTTTGGAGGCTGACGTTGTGCAATTATGAATTTTTAATTTGGAGCCTGTTCTGTGTGCATTCCAAAGTGTGAAATCAAAGACTTTGTAACCAAATTGTGTTGTTTTTCAGAATTTCTACAAGGAGATCGAGAGGGAAGAGATGTACATAAGGTTTGTAAACATGACTGGTGACAAACTGCCTGACACAGGCACTGTAATTGGGGGAAATTAAGTTCATATTCAGCACTCACTTGGGGGCTGGAGGAGAAGAGCAGTGAAAAATCACACCTTGGCTCAACCTGAAGTAATTCAAAAGCTTATCTGCACTGAAAACAGAGTGCTGGAAGTGAAAGTCAGGAGATTATCCCTGTCCCCTTCCTCCAAGTCCTTCAGTTCCATTACAATGAACACTGAAATACTCAGGAGCCAGAATTCTTCTGCTCATGAAGAAAACAAAGAAGTCAAAAGCTGAGCAAAGAAATGATGCTGCCTCCTGGTGAGGTACAAAATAGGTGACTTGGAATAAAAACAGCTATTAAATAATACCTGGCTGATATTTGTTTTAAACTTAATGCATTCAAAATCTCTTTGCAGACAAAGTAAAGGTGGCAATGTGGTGCTTTCTGTAAAAATGGGGTTCACAGCCCCCCATTTGTGCTTTGGCTGACAATTGCTTACAATTGGTTACAAATTTGGCTGGCAATTGTTGTGCTAAAACAGTGGAGTTTGTGTTTGTAATGCTATTTTAGGTATCTCAGTGTTACTCATTAATTCATTCTCCAGTGCTTGTTATCTTTTCGGAAGAGTTTTCACTTGTGAACTCTCTTCCTCTTGTTTAAATGGTTTTAATTGGTCTTTCAGAATAAGTTTGCAAAAAGAACAGCCAATGACAGGGTTGTTAATTGTGGACAAACACGTAGAGTTATTCATTATTATTTAGGTCTGCCCTGCTCAGCATCTCTGTAAAGACAAATGGTCTCTCACTGTCAAACCCCCATCCAAATTCTCTCCAATTTCTGTCAACAAACCTATAATTAACACCAAACTTGAAAGTATTCTCACTGGCTTTTTCAAAATACAATTTTTAATAGTCTTGTGGGGATATTTTTTTAACTGGCAGTAAAAAATCATTAAAAAAAAAAAAAAAAAAAGAAGATAATCCCCTTCCAGAGATGTGATGATATTGAAGTTAAAGGAGCAAACTTATTTCTGTCCCCATAGCTGAACTGTAAGAGTGCTCTGTCTTGCACAAAGTCAGTGTTGGGTTTATTGCTCATCACACATCACCCAGCTGGTGTTCAAAGATTGCACTCTGATCTCAGAGGCCTTTTCCAGCCTTGATGCTCCCATGATTTTCTGAGCACAGATGAAATGCAAATGGTCCTAAAGGTTGTCTGCACACAGAAACAGGAACTTTAACTCATCCCACAAATATTCACTGGTTCAGGGATAAACTTGAACCTCTGTAATCCTCAACATAAAAAATTGCTGAGCAGCATCTTAACCCCACTGTTGCTGAGAACGTGTGTGTGTCTCTCACAGGTACCTCTACAAGCTGTGTGACCTGCACAAGGAGTGTGATAACTACACAGAGGCTGCCTACACCTTACTCCTGCACGCCAAGCTCCTCAAGGTGAGCCCCAAAAGGCATCCTGAGCTGGGGAAATGGCAGCAGCAGCCAGCCAGGGGGGTGGTTGGCACTCAGAGCAGCTGCACTTGGGGCTGAGGAACAGCTCTGTGCTGGGTTCTTTCTGCTTGTGGAAGGAAAGCAACACTTCATCTTGGCCTGAAATGAAGGGAATGTGGTCAAGCCAGCCCCACAAAACCCAAATTGCAAATCCCCACGTTGTACAACATGCCAAAGCCTCTAACCAGGTGTTTTAGAAAACCAGCTCTCCACAGATCTTTTGTGCTGGAGCCCGTTCTCGAGGGCTCTTGGGTGTCTGGGATAGATTCAGTTTGGATTTCAGAAAATTGCAGGGAGATTCAGGTGGCCTTCTCTCCTGTTCATGCCTTTAAAAGGTGCAAATCATTTTAATGCAGTGTTCCCCAGTTTGGAGCACATTTGAAGAGGCACAGCAGTATTGCTGCTCTTCCAGGAATGTTTGGGGTAGCCTGCAATGTGCACAAATAACATGTTATCTGCAGCCTGAAATAAAGCATTTCAGAGGTTAACACTATCCACTGCCAGCCAGAAATGGAGTGGAGCTGTATTTCAGAAGCATGAATCCCCTGAAAACATTCTGGAGAGAAGATGTTGTCTCTGACTTGCAGGTTTTTTTACGTGCCTGTGTCACAAATGTGGGAGCAGGTACCCACTTTGCTCTCCTGGTTATCATTTAGGAAGTTGCTGCTCTGGCCAGCAGACACTTGTGTCATGAAATCCCATTTAATACACCTGAATCATCACTGAATTCCTGATTTTATGTTTTATGTGTTACATTTAAAAAGCAGTTAATGGAAGAAGTAAAAATCTCAGTGTGATCAGAATTGGAGGTTTTGGAAGAGTTGGCTTTAGTCCTGTTTGTCTTCCTCACATTCCACCACCTGCAGTGAAATCTTTCTCCCTGAGGAAGGGCTGGATCTCTTCCACTCCCCTCAGGGACAGGATTCCCCCAGGGGCAGAATAAATGAGAATTTCACTTTCCCCTTCATCTCCTGCTGGTGCCATGGGTTTTGCAGTCTCCTGATCCAGGGCAAGTTTCCCTTCCCATGGCAAGGGATGGCACAAGATGGGTTTTAAGGTTCCTTCCCACCCAAACCAACCTGGAATTCTGTTATTGCAACCTGCCCCTCTTCACCAAGGAGATGGATCTCATCCAAAGCAGCCAACTGTTCTTAGCAATCCTGGCTTTAATTTGAGCAATCCCCTGCAAAGTGTGAGTGTAAAATATCTGTTTGGAAGAGTTGAAAAGGGGAGGGTGTTAAATGAGATCTTCTGATGGATGCACTGAGAATTATTCGTACCTCAGAGCTGAGGAAACCTCATCCAAGCCATAATAAAACTAAATATGATGCAGAGTGTACATGAGCAATTTAAATGAAGCCACTCTGAAATGTATTTACTGTATTTTAGAATAATCAGAGGGTTATTGCACAAGATTCAGCTGGAGTGCAAAAGCAAACTGTGAGTTGTGCCCACTTCAAATGGATGAAACTTTTAGGGTGAAGGATTCATTCCCTTCCATGGGGGCTGTTTTCTGAATAAATGATGGAATAAACCAGGCCATAAAATGATATTCAGATTTCACCTGGCATGGCTTGGACTTGTTAGACAATTTTCTTTCTGTAACCTCAAATTAGAGTTGAGCCAGTTGTGGCTTTTCTTTAGAGAATGTGTTCAGAGAGCAGATGAGAATCTCACTTCATGTTCTCCTTTGCATTCCCTGGGAGAACTTCATGGGAAGAAATTCCCATTTTTCTTCTAATGCAAATCAACAGACCCAGCAAATGCCAGGGTAGGGCTTGTCCCAGGTTTTCATCCCTGAGTTTGTTGCTAAGTTTAATTTCATTTTAGGCTGGAATTAGTTCCTTGCAAAGGTGCATCAGTTTCCATCTCAGTCCCTGTGTCTGCAGCCCTCGGTGCAGGGAGGAGCTCAGTGCTGCCTGAGGAGCAGCAATATTGGGGTGTGTGGCTGAGCAATTGAGTTTTCCTGTCAGGCCCCAGGGTTTTCAGTGACACTCATCACTGGCAGATATTCCAACCCCCTGATTTTAATGGGATCACACTGAGGGCAGGACTGAGAATTTCACCTTTACATCTGCAAGAAGGCTCTGTCTGTGGAGAGAGAGAGGCCAAATTACTGCAAGCTGGTGAAGCACACTTGAGAAGGGAGACTTTTGTGGTGTTTTCAACCCTTTCTGTCAAAACTGAGGTGTTCAAAGCTAACAGAAGGTAACAGCTCTTAGCATGCTGAAAAAAATGCCATTAACTGCAGGCTCCAGCAGGTTTGTGTTGCTCAGAACCAGAGTTCAGGATGGACCTGTCAGAGGTGTCTTCATGACCCAAACATAAACATTCTGGCCAAATTGAGAAGTGATTGGGTGAAATTTAATAATCTATAGAAGGTAAAGTAACAATAATTCTGGAAGTGAATCTGGGAGCTGCTCAGAGCAGCTGTGGATCCCTGGCAGTGCCCAAGGCCGGGCTGGATGGGGCTTGGAGCAGCCTGGGACAGTGGGAGGTGTGGAATGGGATGGAATGGGATGACCTTGAAGGTCCTTTCCAACCCAAACCATTCCAGGATGCTGTGACTGACAGCTTTCCCTTGATCCATCAGCCATTTGCTGGAGGAGCCAGAGCTGTTAATTGCAGGCAGGCTGGATGAAGTTCACTGTGCTTTCCCTGCCTCCAAAGACTCTCAGTGAGTTGGAACCATCTCATTTCCCTGCCTGCAGCCCTTCCCTTTGTGCTGATGTGTCTGGGCTCCGAGGCTTCTCTCCCATAAAGAGAAGTGTTCATTGTGTCCCCAGTGGGTTGTACCCATCAGCAGGCCAAGGTCACTCTCATCAAACTCACTGAGGAGAGGGAGCCACCTCCAGAAGCTCCCTTGCAGCTGATGGATGTAATTAGCCTCCAATTACAGCATCCAAATAAATGGTCCTTGTGCCCAAGGAAGCAAAGGGCACAACTGTGAGAAAACCCTTCCTTGCTGCATTCACTGCAGCACCACTTGTTTAAATAAAACCCCTCTCTTTTATTTAGCTTCAGAACTCAAAACTTCGGATTTGCTTTCACTTTTCCCCTTTTTTTGTGTGTGTGTGTGTGTGATTTAGTGGTCAGAAGAAGCATGTGCAGCACATCTTACCCAGCGGGATGGATACCAAGCTGCTACTCAAGGACAGCTGAAAGATCAGCTTTATCAAGAAATTATCCATTACTTTGACAAGGGCAAGGTAAAAAAGGGAAGGGAAAAAAAGTGCAAATGTATTTCATTGCTTTTCTCTGGAACTTATAAATTTAATAGTAAACATAGTTTGCATGCAGTGACCTTCAGGAAGCACTTACAGGTAATGATACAACCAGAAAAACAGTCAAAAGAAATCCCTGGTACATTTATAACTGCTGTGTTAAGGGTAAATATATGGGTGTGTGGTGCCATGGAGTAAATAAAAAAGTGATGCCTGTAATTTGGAGGACTCTTTCTGGCAGTTACAAGAGCTAATGGAATCCTTCAGCACCCCTTGTTTTGCCTCATGTACACAAAAATAATTCCCTCAGGGCCCTGGATGTCTGTGGTTCATATCATAAATATCCTGGGATGAGGATATTTCATTGCAATTGCAGCAGGGATTTGCATTTGACACTGCCTGGTGTTGGAGAGGAAGGGGGTGAAGGAGGGAGACAGGGATGGATCAGGGTTTGGATATTCCATGCACGGAATATTCGAGTACAGGAGCAGGGTTCTCTTTGTCAGATCATTTCAGAGAAGTAAACTTGGGGTTTCACAGCAAACTCTGTAGGGTGAACAGGAATGCTGTTTTCTGGTAGAACTGGAATATTATCCAGCCAGCCCATCCTTTCCAGGTGAGTTTTTAGCAGATTCAGATTAAAATTCTGGAATCATTTTGATAGGAACCATCATTTCTATCATTTTGTTAGAAACTTTACCTGAAGAGTCTAACTTCATAACTTACCTTAATGCAGTGTTTGGAAGTTGTTAATGAGTGATGCTAAAAGTTGTAGTTCTGGACTGGGATGAAAGTTGTGAAAATAAAATTCTGGAGGGATGAACAAGTGGCTGTTTGGGGCTGGGGCTGGTGGAGGTGACCTGGGGACAGAACTGGTTCCTGCTGCCCAAGAAGCTTTTCCTGAGTCAATGAGGAGAATCTCATTGGAATGAGGATCACAGGTGATTTTAAAGCTTATTTTAATCTTACATTCCTTCCTGGAAGGAAAACCAGAAGTTGCCTGGTTTTATTTTGATGCTTTATGGACTTCCCATTAGTCCCTTAGGGTATCCAGGCACTGGGAATTGTTCTGCTGAGCACCAGTTCTCTGCAGAACTCAAATCCCAGGACTCCTGTGTGATTTTTGTGTGTGTGAGGAGATGATTAATTTCCAAAGTTCTCTTTCCTACTTACAGATACTCCTCTCATTTTCTGGTCACTCAAGCTGGTGATAATTTTTCATATTACTCCATGAAAAGGGAAATAAAAAAATCAATATACACTGAGAATATTCAGCTTAGGTGAATTTGCAAATGTCAGGAAGCTCCAAGTGGAGGTTTCCAGTATAGATTGAAGGTAATCCTCTCATTTGGGATGTGCTGACATTAAGTTAAACCAACTTCTTGCATGTCCTTGGGCAGTTTGCAAACGTAGCCCAGCAGCAACTTTAACTCCACAGTCAGTAACACCTGAACCAGTCTTTGCTGGGCATTTTTGGGACACTGAACCCCTGCACAAAGCAATTCCTCTTTTTTCTGCCATCATCACCCAGAGGGGTCCCTGCCTGGCAGTTCACTCCAGCTGGATCCCACCTGGTGGATTTCCCTTCCCAGAAAGTCAACAAGAGGTGCCAAAAGAAGGTCCCCCCGCCCTGGGCAGCTGCAGAGCCACTCCCAGGCTTTCACAGAAGCTCAGGGGTTTTGTCTTAAAGCTGTGAGCCTGTGCCTTTCCCAGCCCAGCCTGCCTGATGGGAAACTGGGTTTGGGAGGGGAGGGACCTGTGGGGGTCAGAGTCATTATAAAGAAGAAATAGAAGAGTGGGATTTCCTAAAATTGGGTTTAAAATATTGTTTTTTTTGTTTTCTGAAGGCTGGTGCAGTTCAGCCTCTCAAAAATCATGACCTCTTTCTTTTGGGAGAGTCATTTCCCAGGGGAAGGCACGGTGCACTTGTCTATTAAAAACCAACCCTGAGGCTTATCCCTTAAATATTGGCATTCATGGGGAGGTGAATTTAGATTTAATCTTCCACACACAGGCTGGAATGGAGTGAACATCTCACTCCTGGCCCAGAAGTGCCTGAGAAATTTCAAGTGAGTAGAAAGGAGAGTGGACTTGCCCTGCAGGCACCTCGTGTGGGCTGAGAACAAAGTGCTGGCCCTCACCATGAGTATCCCTGCTACTTGTAGGTCAAGATCCATTTAAGATCTCTCATTTCGAGTTCTGGTTTTTAGCTGCTGTTCTCAGGAAGTTTGCTTTTTTACCTGTATTTGAGTTTTGGTCCTTAAACCAACTTTCTATAAACCTGAAGTACAACTTCTGCCTTTAGTGAAGGAGCATTTTTGAGAAACAACTTTTGCGTTTCATAGTGGTTCTGCTTTATGGATATGATTCCTGCTTAGTTATGCTCTTCATTCCTTTTCTAAGCTCCTTCTTTCCAAAAGGAAAGTTGTCTCCCTGGTATGGGCATCCTTTTCTCTCCTAGGTTATTCTTCCTCACTGCACTGCACTTTCCAGTCTCCTCTCCATCTCTCTTGGCTTTTGCCCTTCAAATCCTTATCCCCAGGCTTATCCCAGCAGTCTGACCCGTCCTTTGAACTGCTCTCAAGTGCTTGTTCTCTCCATGTTTTCCTGAAGCTTTGTGATTTCCAGCAAAGCCCTTAATCCAGGGCCTTCCCTGGGAGCTGTTGGGTTGGAACATCCCAGGGCAAGAAGGGAAAACAGTGATGGGAGTACAGGGATGAGGGAAGGGGGAAAAATTCCTGAATTTTTCCTGGGGGAAGCTGCTGATGGAAGTCCATGCTGGTGAGCTCCTGAGGCCAGGGAATGCTCCTTGGTGTTTTAAACCAGGTTTGTGTGGTCTCTGGAGCCATGAGGGAAGCAGCAGCATTCCTATTCCTGCCTAGTGGGAGCACCAACAGGCTCAGGTTTACTGGGGATGCTACTGCACATAAATCAGGACAGTTTTCCCTCTGCTCCTCCATAAATTGAAAGTGTTGGTCCTGAGGAGAAAAGAGTAAATAAATGCATACTGCTCATTTATTTCTGCTCCTCCTTTCTCCACTCCTCCTCCAAAAAAAAAAAGCTTTTACTGCTTTACAGCAGCCACAGAACAGAAAATTACTGAAATTACACAGCAAATGCCATGCTCGGGCTTAAAAGGCCTTTTTGTCTGGCTCATGGGATGACATCAAATGGCTTTTTCTTCCATCTTAACAAGAGAGTGGTGAAATTCACCTGTCTGCCAAAAATCTGTGTGAGGCTCGTGGCCAGCTGAGCCCTGGAGTGTGTCCTGAGAGCTGGGAAGGACAGAGAGTCTTGGGAGAGGGAGGGTACAGAGTCTGACTGTGTTCCAAATGAATATATTTATTTGTTTAAAGGCTTTCCAGCCTGCCTCTATCTTAAATGCAGGGCTACCAATAGAGAAGTGCTGAGTTTTAGCATTTTATTGCAAATCCTGAGCCTTCATGTTGGTTAATTACCACTACCTGAAATTTAACCAGTTTACAAAGTCCCTCACATGTCAGAATATGGCACCATAATATTCTTACCCCAGACTATTTCACTGCCCCTGACCATTAACTCTGCAGGAGCTCAGAAGTACCCTGAGATCTTCCTTTGCTGCTATTAACCTCAAAAACTAAATTGGATGCTGTAGTTCTTTCTGGCCAACAAGCAATCCAGCTTGAAAAAGAAATTAAATCACCGGGTTTTCCCTAAGAAAAGATCTCCTGCATCTCCAAAATCTTGCCCCTAACAATTTGCAGCTCGTGTCTACACAAACTAAATTTAGGCTCTGCACATTTTTCGTACGCCTTGAGTATAAAAGAAGCATTTTCCTTCCAGTATCAGCAGCCTCTCTGCCTGCTACCCTCTCCAGATAAATTGTTTCTCCCATTAATGAGTTGTACCTCGTACAAATCCTGTGTAGTAGCTCCCTGTACAACTCATTTCTCCAGAAGACTTGCCATGTCCTGGGCAGAGCTGGGCAAGCTTCCAAGGCAGGAAATCTGTGAGGCAGCAGATTGGGAGTTATTGACCTTCAGGAATAGAGATTTCATTTATCAGGATCCTGGGCCACAGCCCTGCTGTCCTCACCTGAATGAATTGGCTGCAAACAGCTGAGTTTTTCAGAGGGTTGTGCAGGGGGTGGGAGGCACACAGCCCCCCTTCCTCTGAGGAGGGCAGAAACATCTCCAGCTTTGGGTTGGTTTTCTGTGCTGTTGGAGGTGTCACGGTGCAGCTGCACAAGGGAAAAGCCAGGTTCAGGAAACAGCTCCACAGGAGGTTTAGGTTGGATGTTAGGAAGAGTTTACTCATGGAAAAAGGGTTGTCAAGCAGAGGAATTGGCTGCCCAGGGCAGGGGTGCAGTCCCCATCCCTGGAATTGGTCAAAAAACGTGTGGATGTGGCACTTGAGGTCAGGGATTAGTGTTTCACACAGTGATGGGTGATGATCTTGGAAATCTTTTCCAACCTTAGTGATTCTCTGGACTTCTGGACCTCTGGAGGTCAGGGCACTCTCCTCTGGAGAAATTGAGTTCCATAATCCAGCTTCTCATGGTTCCTCTGAAGGACTGAACAGGACAGTTGGGATTTCCAAACACAGATGTTGGAGCAGAGTGAGATTTTTAAGAGGCAGCAGAAACAGAAAGTGGGTGCTTTTCCCTGAGACAGAGCTCTTGGCTGGAGAAGGGACCAAGTTAGAGACTGGCAAAAATGGAAAGAATCTTTTCCCCTTTATCCTTTTTTATCATGCATTTGCAGTACAGTGGAAAAAGTACCTGAAAGTGTTCTATTAAAAATAATGCGACAAAATGTCAGCAGGGTAACCTGTAAACTGACTTTTAAAGAAACTTTAAAGGAATTCCAGTAATTTAAGCCAGAAACTAATACTGTTCTTAATATCTCAAGCTGCTCTGCTGATCGAGTTGGGATTGTTCAACCTGGAGAAGAGAAGGATCCAGAGAGACCTCAGAGCCCTTTCCAGTGCCTGAAGGGGCTCCAGGAGAGCTGGCGAGGGGCTGGGGACAAGGGCTGGAGGGCCAGGAGCCAGGGAATGGCTTCCCAGTGCCAGAGGGCAGGGCTGGATGGGATCTTGGGCAGGAATTGTTCCCTGGGAGGGTGTTGAGGCCCTGGCACAGGGTGCCCAGAGCAGCGGGGGCTGCCCCTGGATCCCTGGCAGTGCCCAAGGCCAGGCTGGACATTGGGGCTGGGAGCAGCCTGGGACAGTGGGAGGTGTCCCTGCCCATGGCACTGGATGGGATGGGATGGGCTTTAAGGTCCCTTCCAACCCAAACCATTCCAGGATTCTCTGATTCCATGGTCTGGTTTTCTCCTGTTCATCTCCACTTCCTTGCTAGAAAGAACACCAGGATTATGTGATGACTGGGTGTGTGTTGTACATGAACTAAATCTGGATCACATTTAATTTGAGGATTCATTTTTCAGGCTCTGGAACATTTACAGAATCCATTATTAATATTAATATTCAGTAACATCTAAAGTCTTTGTTCAGGCTAGAGGAGGTGCACTGAAAACAGCCTCTGCTCCCATGTGTTTGTGGTGTCGACAGACAAGGATGGGAAGGTGAAAAAAAAAATCAAAGAGAGATTTAATTCTGCTAAAGTTGTTATTTAATCACTGGCAGTGCTGTGCTACCTATAGGCAGTGATGTGCAGGCAGAGGGTGTCTGCTTTTAGAATCACTGAATGGTTTGGCTTGGAAAGGACCTGTAAAGGTCACCTGGTCACCAGCAAAGGTCACCCTGTCGCCAGCAAGGGCATCTGTCATAGACCAGCTTCCTCCAAGCCTGGCCTTGAGCACTGCCAGGGATCCAGGGGCAGCCCCAGCTGCTCTGGGCACCCTGTGCCAGGGCCTGCCCACCCTCCCAGGAGTGGATTCCTTCCCAATATCCCATCTAAATCTACCCACCCTAAACTGGTGCTCTGCATTCCCAGCCGTGGTTTGGGAACACATCTGTGCTCATCCAGGAGTCAGTGGGAAGGACCAAGGGAGCTTGTTTACAGTGCTGATGCAAATCAGAAATGATTTAGACTTCCATTTATTTCCAGTATTATTTTGGAGAGGGAGTGGTTAAACCTGGAACACACAAACAGGGAACCAGGACAAGGATGGTCACACTGTTGTCTTTGAAATGAAAATATGCACAAGTTATGGATGACCCAAGTTCAGAAGAGAATGGCACTCAAAATGTGGGAAGGTTAAATGACTTTGAAAGCTTTCACTTGCTGACTTAACAAGCAACTGAATATTAGTTCAGTTCCTACAAATTGATGCTATATTGCCCTTCTGAGTCAAAATTAACTCAACTCTGTGTGTGAAAATGTCCTCCTTTTCCTGCAACTGTGCCTTTACTCTTAAATTCATGTTAATTTTTGTTTAGAAATAAAAACATGCTCTGTATCATCATGCTAGATTAGATCCATAATACGGATAAAAACATTCAGATCCTTCCATTTGCAAAAATTGCATGGCAGAGCGTTCAGGCTGCCTTGTAATTTCCTGCAGACATGATCCCTCATTACCGTGATTATAATTAGTCCTTCTGATGCGTTTTTCACCTTCAAGGCACTTTACAAACATAAGGCAACTCATGCTCATTCCAGTCCTCTTCCCTAGATAAATAACGTCCTGAACCTTGTTGGAGAAATAAGGAAAATCAAGAGGAGGGGTCGAACACCACGTGGAGCTGCAAGGAAAGGTTAATGAAGAGCCAGGTTCTGCTCCTTGTGAGCATTCATGGCTTTTTTATCTTAAATTAGGTCGCCACTTTGTCCAGACGTCATCCCAGCTGTTTTTTTGCAGGACTCAAAAGCTCCTCTCCCCTCGCTCAGCCCCACAGTGCAGTTTTTAGCCCTTATTTTGTCTTTACTTGGAGGGCAGAAATCTCTCTCCTGTCTCCCTGCGATCTCCCGTAACTTTTTCCCCGTGCAGTTCCTCATCTCCTGCACCACCAGCAGCTCCCTGCCTCTCCAGGCTGCTGCTCTCCAGCCATCCCACTCAATTTCCCAGGGCAATCTTTCAGTCCATCCCTCCACTTGAAAATTGGCTCCTGGTTTCCAAAGAGGAGCAGGGACGAAAAGTGAACCAGTGAGACCATTCCTGCTGTTGTGACGTTGGCGTGTTCCACATGAATACTTGCAGAGGATTCATCCTTAATGTTTTATTCTTATTTTTCAAACCAGCACCCAGAACCAGGAATTTCTCTAAAAGTCTTATTTTTTTTTTTCTCAGTTTTCCTGATATGCTAAGAAATGCAATTTCACCTTGCAGATCAGGAGACAAACAGAATTCACTTGACATTGATTTTGGGGCTTTGAGTGTGGAATGTCACTTGAGTGGTTTGGGGAGCTTCTGGTTTCTGGGGTGTAAAATATCTCTTTATTTGCACAGTGCTTTAAAGCAGATGGGATTGGGGGATTTTTATGGGATGGGTGCAGGGATCAGCTGTTGGGAAGGTTTCCCCAGGTCACCATTGCTCTTCTCTCCCCACCATCCACCTCCGGCCATCTTTAGCAGTTGTGGTGCTTCATCCCACACTCCCTGTTCCCAGAATGGATATTTTTGGGAACAGATGGGGAGCTGAGTGTTCAGCCCTTCCCCTCAGCCCTCCTTCATCCACCTGCTCTTGGCTGCTACATCCCCTCAGGGTTCCACCAGGGCAAGGAACGTGTGGCCTGATGCTGAGAGGAGAATGAGGTGGTGTGGCCAGAGGATTTAAATTTAAGATGAAGGCAAATACAATCTGCATTTCTAATGCCTTCTGAATCTTATTTTTATAATAAAGTGAGGTCAGCAATGCCAACCAAATTTCAGCAGCAGAGGCAGATCATCAAGTTTGATCTTAGATAGCCTGGTGTGCTAATTTAAGCATATTTTTGGGTTTGAGTGGTTCTTTATCTTTGGAGTAGAAAAAACAAATGAAAAATGCACATTTAAAACCATTCTTGCTGCTCCTCATTAAGATTGTTGCCTTCTGAAGAGCTGAAGGATATTGTTAAATTTCTTTGGGTCACTTGAGACGGCTGCTGAATTTCATGGTTGAGGAACGAGAGGAAGAAGAACCAATGGAAATATAATGAGTATTTGTTCAAAGCAATATCTGCAAATTGCCTGTCCTGTCTAATACAGATTATAGATATTAGAGGGAGGGAGAGGTGATTATGAAGTATAATCAATCACCAGCCTTGCTCCAAAGCCTTAGGTCCTGGGTTTCTCTGTGGACAGGCTGTGTTTGCACATTATTGGATGGGCTGGCAGGAATCATTTTACTTCTGAAGCTGTTTGATCATCTGACTTGGATTTGCATCCAGTAAATTTGCGTCCCGTGCCAGGGAAGGTCATGGAGCAGATCACCTTGAGTGCCATCAAGCCAAGAAGGCCAATGGCACCTGGGTTGTGTTCAAAGTGGTGTGGCAGCAGGACAGGGCAGGGATTGTCCCTCTGTCCTGGCACTGCTGAGGCACCTCCAGCCCCATTTTAAGTTTTGGGCCCCTCAATGATAAAAAAGACCCTGAGGGGCTGGAGCATGTCCAGGGAAGGGAAGGGAGCTGGGAAGGGGCTGGAGAACTCCTGAGGGAGCTGGGAAAGGGGCTCAGCCTGGAGCAAAAGAGGCTCAGGGGGGACCTTGTGGCTCTGCACAGCTCCCTGACAGGAGGGGACAGCCGGGGGGGAACAGGGACAGGAGGAGAGGGAACGGCCTCAGGCTGGCCCAGGGCAGGCTCAGAGGGGATATTGGGGAAATTCCTGCATGGAAAAGCTTTGTCCAGCCCTGGCACAGCAGTGATGGAGTCCCCATCCCTGGAGGGATTTAAAATCTGTGTGGATGGGGCAGCTGGGGACATGATTTAGTGGTGGCTTTGGCAGTGCTGGGAATGGTTGAACTCGATGAACTTGGAGGGCTTTTCCAGCCCAAACAATTCCATGATTCCATTAATAGAGACATTTATAACCCCAGCACAGCTCTTTGGCACGTCAGATGCTCAGTGTTTTCAGGCATGTGACACAATGCATTTGGCTGCTTTATTCAGATTTATGTGATTCCAGTGTTGATGTTTAACCAAGGTATGTAATTCAGCTACTTTGTTGTTGTTTTGTGATTTTTTTTTTTCCCAACAGATGTGGGAAGAGGCCATTGCCTTGGGTAAAGAACTTGCAGAACAGTATGAAAATGAAATGTTTGATTATGAACAACTCAGTGAACTGCTGGTAGGTTTTTCTAATGACATAGACGCTGCAATAATTTGTTTCAGAGTTGGATTTGTAAGCTTTTAAAATTATATCAAAAACTCTGTAGCAATGACAGTAAAATGGAGAAACACATACCCATCTTGGCTTTGTTGGACCAATGTCAATTAACTGGCTACTACTGGAATGCCTGAAAAACACTGATTTTTTTTTTTTTAGCTGAAAGAAAGACATTTCAGTAACGTTAACTGGTTTATTTGGGGTATAAAAGGAAATTCTGAATGTAATTATAAATGGGAACATGAAAAAAACCCTCTGTTCTCTCTCAAGTGTCTTTCCATATTCACGTTTCTTTTTTTAGATATGAATAATCCCCAAGCATTCATGTCTACAGTCAGTTATTTTTGCCCTGACGTTACCCATTCATTATTCCTGCACCATTTTTTCCCTCCTGTTCTCTTTGGAAGAGATAAATGGCAGCTGTCACTGTCCCTCCTCAGGTCCCAACCACTTCCATAGGAGTTGAGTTGTGATTCCAGTTTGGTTCTGAAAATTCCCAACTTTCAGGTTTTTGCTCCATTTTACCTTTGCAACAAGAGTACATTTTCCTGAATTTCTTTGAATTGTTTATCTGCTCAGAATACATTTTCCTGAATTTCTTTAAATGGTTTATCTGGTTTCTTTATCCCAGTGTGTCTGAGCTGGGCATTCCCACAGTGTTGAACTCAGCCCCAGCTCACTCCTCGTGGTGGGGTGGGGACAGAATGTTCTTTATTTCAGTGTAAAAGGAAAGGAGTAGGATTGTTCCTCAGCTAGAAATGATTGGCATGTGTCAGATAGGATTATTCACCAGGGGGTGGCTACTCCCCAAGTCCCTTGGTTTTAATTTTCCATCTCCTTTTTGCTTGCCTGTGGGAACATGAACAGGTTTGTCACAGAGGCAGCCACTCTGTATTTATCCTATTGGATCCTTTTTGGGGGAGAAGTTGGAATTTGTAGCCAAGGATCACAGAGTGGCTGAATGATTTCTGTTGGAAGGGACCTTAAAGCTCATCCAGTTCCACCCCCTGCCATGGTCAGGGACACCTTCCATAGACCAGGTTGCTCCAAGCCCCATCCAACCTGGCCTTGGACACTTCTCCAAGATGAAATTTCTCCCCCTTCTAATAAAGGAGACCCCGAACTTCCAATCCTCACATCAGACAATTGAGTTTATCTTCTCTTTATTCATCAGCCAGGAGATGAGATGTCACAGAATTAGTCCTGGCGTGCACTTCCCTCACAAGACAGAGATCAAAATTCACGTTCCCGTATGAGTCAGGTCTCACATAAGCCATCAGCTTTACTTATTGCTGCTGCTGAACAGCTCGGGTTTTTTTCTCCACAAAATAAAATTTACAAGTTTTTTGTTCTTTCCATTCTCCCTCTTGTCTCTTTTCTTCAAGCAGTTTTAAATATTAGCCTCTAAGACAATTCACAAATGACAAAATAGTTTTGCTCCAGACGAGCTGAGAAATATTCGGCGGATCTGGGTCTTTGTAGTCTTGGTTCCATTTACTGTTATCTGTCATGTGGGAGCAGCACTAACCTCCCCCCAGATCAAAAGTCATTCTCTCTGCAGAAATAATAGACTAAAAATAAGTTAATGAACAGTTCTTCTGAAGCTGCTCATTTGCTATTATTTCATCATTAGAGATAAAGAACTCGGCATCAAAAGCAGATGGCGTCTGACATGCGTGTGTTTATTCCAAAATTTACATTTTCCTGCAGTTCTCAACTGCCTGCTTTCCATATGCAAATTCATGGTTGGAAATATGGAGGAGAATGAGTAGAAGAATGTAATGAGATGTAACAGCCCAAAACTGACAAGTCAGCACCGTTGGGATGAGTTGTGTGCAGCTTCATCCTTCTGGTGTTTCAGCATCGGAAGTGTCACAACTGGAATTTCAGATTGCCTTGCAAATTCCTGACCCTCATTGCAAGTGAAATATTGGATATGGAGCAGTGAGGTTCACTTGATGAGACTCATCAAAATTGAGATATTGGTTATGGAACGGTGAGGTGCACCATGATGAGGTCCATGAAAATTGAGATATTCCTTAGGGAACAGTCAGATTCACCATGACAAGTAGAAGAATGGCTACAGAGTCTGGTATTTCCTAATATTGCCATGAATCTGATAGAAAGATGAAGAAAAAGAGGGGAATGAAACATCTTTAAATTAGAGATACACACATCCTTAAGTATAAGGAATCTCCTGAAAGCTCAGGCCATGAAAATGCCTCCTGTTTATTTTGCAGAGAAAACAGGCCCAGTTCTATGAAAACATTGTGAAAGTGATACGACCAAAGCCAGACTATTTTGCTGTTGGATACTATGGCCAGGGATTCCCAACATTCATCAGGGTAAGTGGCCACTTGTTTCCACAGAGGTCTCTTGCTCTGGAAATCTCCCTTGGCTTGGAGAAACCTGCCTGACACTGACAGGTGTTTTTTAGGTGTATAAAACAAACACTGATTTTTCTTTTCTGGTTTCTAAGATGGAATAGTTGAATTTTAGTAGAAAAACTTTCTCTTCAAACATATCCACTGCTTTGTATTTCTTCAGGCTATCACTAGAAATGAAGATAAATGACCCAATCCATCACTCAGGGTCATAACCATCTGAGATGGTGACATTTTTGCCTGACAGGTTAATAGATATTTATATATATAATATATATATATGGGCATGGGAGAGGAGCCTTTTGGATGTGTCCACATTTTCAGGTGAGTGTCCTTCCCAGCACAGTCACTGAAATGAAGCTGGCTACCAAAAGTGTGTGTGATACCTCCAAAAGCAATTTTTTATCATTGATTTGCCTGTGTCATGTGCCAATTTAAGACATGTGTCACTTGATTGGTGCCAGGATTGTAGCTTTAGTGACATTTTAGGGGTTTTTCCCTCTAATATTAGGATTTTTATGGGTTAAATAGTGAGGCTATAACATGTCTGAATTGCATCTGTATTATGATTGTCTGGCACTTAGTTGGTGACACAGAATAACCCAGTATTATTTAGCTAACTTCCCTGCCCACCCTGAGAGGAATGAATTCCTTCCCCATATCCCATCTGACCCTGCCCTCTGAAGACCAGGCTGCTGAGTGCCCTGCTGGTTGAGAAAATCCTCGCTTTTCCTTCTATTCCAACGCTCCCTGTGAATTCCAAGTGGATATACATAAATTACAGTCATACAGAGCCCTCTTAAATATCTTTTATTGCCTTTTTTTTTTCCCCAGTAGAGAGTTTATTTCCCCTACTGAGCATTTCAAAAGGCACCATTTCAGAATGAAACCCAACTGGGCAAATGTGAACTACTCCAGGTTCCTACCCTCAGTCAAAACACCCTTTTTTTAATAAGTGCTGTATAATTTTTTTCACCAAGAATTCATTTAGAGATGAGTAATGAGGTTAAGCATATTCAGATGCAAATTTTATCCAAACTTGCTTTAATATGTTTGATCAGTTAAAAATATGCAAGTTGTCTTTTACATTTTCCTTTAGAATTTAATGAACTCAGCATATAAATGGACTGGATAAAATATATCTTCATTTCCTTTATTGGCAAAGAAGAAACCAATGCTTACAAATACAATGCACTTAATTTTAAAGTCATAAAAAGTTTAAAGTTTATAATGGCAAAAATCTAATACATTAATGTGAAGTCTTTTTATACGAGTCAGTGTTTTTGGATATTCCTCCTCAAAACTCATTGTTTATGTCTCTGTTTTTCTCTGCTATTCTTGTTTACTCACCTAAGTGCCTTTTAATAAATGTTTATGTATAAAAAGCTTAATTCAGTTTATTTATTGACATCCATCCCATCATTAGCTGTGGAAGGGGGAGGAGATACCTTGGATTTGGCAATAATTTCTCTTAATATATTTTCAATGGCCACCAGTGTTGCAGATCCTTGAAATCATGTGTTGAGGTGATTTTAGTGGGGCTTATAAAAATAATAATTTACCTAAAGGTAAATGTGGGCTTAATGATCCAGCACTGAATTGGAGGTGAGAAAACCAATCTGTGCTTTATTGAATTGGCATTAAATATTGGTAAATTAACGATTAAACCACAGTGTGAGAAAGGTGGAATTGTTCCCTTACCAGCATTGGGCTTCTGAGGCCCCAGTTCTGTACTGGGGGCACTGGTTTTAGCCCTGGGGTTGCTGGTGCCAGCTGTGAGTGCCTCTGTTTGCAGAACAAGGTGTTCATTTACCGGGGCAAGGAGTACGAGCGCCGCGAGGACTTCGAGGCGCGGCTGCTGACGCAGTTCCCCAACGCCGAGAAGATGAAGACGACGTCACCCCCGGGCGAGGACATCAAAACCTCCTCTGGCCAGTGTATCCTTGGGCTGTACAACCAGTACAACCAGTGCATCCAGCAGCTCGGGTCAAGGACTGATGGCCAGCGTGCTGCACTTCTGCCCTGACGGGCATAACGCACCCACTTTGTAGTTTTGTCCTTTTTTTTTGGTGTGTTCCTGTTGAGCTGTTTGCTCTGTGTGACTGAAGTTCCCTTTGCACTTCTTAACCCCCAAAATTCAGATATTCAGTGCTTCACTGTAAAGCCCAAACTGGATTTACCCTCGAAATTCCACAGGCCGGTGTCAGAGCAAATCGTGAGGTGAGTTTGGGTTGGGTTTTGTCGTTTTCTCAGTCCCCTTTGTAACACATTTTTGTTGTATTAAGAATCTGTGCACAGCTGTGGAGGGGTGGGCATGGTGAGGGCATTTAATGGTGGTTTTTAATATTGGCACAGATTCCATCCAACCCACTGGAAAACAGTGATCCCATCTTCGCTCATAAACTTTCTCTAATACTAGAATTTAGTATCAATTCCTAAACAGACAGTGTTTGATTTTCATTATGCTTTTGGGGCCTGGAGCTGCATGATCTTTCAGGTCACTTCCAACTCAATCCACTGTGTGGTTCCAGGATTCTTTTGCCTTTTTTCAGTTTCTACAGGGTGAACGAAGTGCAGCGCTTCGAGTATTCGCGCCCCGTTCGGAAAGGAGAGAAAAACCCAGACAACGAATTTGCAGTAAGAAATTACAAAGAAAATAAACCACCTTGGGCTTGCTTGTTTATCCCCCCCCTCGATTTTGAGAATCTGAGCCATTCATTATCTTTTGCTTGTTGAGAAATAAATTCTAGGTTTAAAGGGATTATTTTTCATAGAAAGTTAATTAAGCCAATTTATCATGTTCTGGTTTATACCAATAGGAAAAAAGAAATGGGCAAAGCTGTATTTATTTTGTAAAAACAGCTCTTCTGAGAAAGGATTTTAAATTGTTACGCCTGAAACTTGTCTTGCCAAGAAGATTCCAGTCAAGCATCTGAAAATCTTTTGTCACAAATACTTTTGGTGGTTTTTTTTTTGTTTGTTTGTTTTTTTTTTTTTTTTTTTCTAAACCCTTTT
>VXAC01002663.1:848-28576 GCA_013399225.1 Rhipidura dahli | reverse complement strand
TTCAGGGAAATACTGGGCTCATTGGGAAAAAGTGTTTCCTTCCACCATAGTTAAGAATTCCATCACTTGCCCCTTTATAATGCAGAGTAAACCACAGGAGAACTCACATGGTTCAGGAGGCAAAGGACAGAACTGCAGAGATGAGCTGTTGGAAGAGAATTTCAAGAATGGCTGAAATGTTGACATAGCTCCAATTTCAGCTGGGAAAATACAAGAGGAAATAATGGTGAATACTTCAATTTAGGAGGGTTTAGATTGGCTTTATGTAAGGAATTGTTCCCTATGAGGGTGGGGAGGCCCTGGCACAGGGTACCCAGGGAAGCTGTGGCTGCCCCAGCATCCCTGGCAGTGTCCAAGGCCAAGTTGGATGGGCTTGGAGGAACCTGGGACAGTGGAAGGTGTCCCTGCCCATGGCAGGGGGTGGCACTGGATAGGCTTTTAGGTCCTTTCCACCCCAAATCATTCAATGATTCTATGATTCCATAAAACACACATTTTTAGACTTTTTCCAGGCTTCCAAATGAGTTTAGCCCACACACGTTTCTGTTTGGCAGTATCAGAGAATATGTTTCACAGTCCACAAGCTTTACTTCAATCCCCCATATTGAGAAATCCTGTCGATATTACTAAATTCAAATAATGACCTACATTTCTGAGGAATATAAATCTTTAACTTGTCGAAAAAGAGGTTTAATGTTAACCTTACATTTTTTCATGTTTTCTCCTGACCTATTTCACTGCTTTCAGATACATAAACTTTGAATGGTTTTGCTGGTTCTTGCAGTATTTACATCCCTGGCCCTTACCAGTGTACACACCAAGTTTATTGAGTGTTCTCTCCATATAGGCTAATAATCCTTTTTATCTGTTATTCCCATTTTCCCATATAGAGCACCTGGGAATTTTTCCAATCAGGCAGAGATTTTAAACTCTGATATCACAGAGTAATTTTGCTCTTTGTGTATGTATTTTTTAAATACATATTGCAAAAAATACAAATTAGTGAAATGCTCTTGAAATTCAATCTTAAAGCTGTAACTAGGAAAATTATTAAATTAGACTGCTGTAATTTAGTTAATAATCCCACTACATTTCTTTAACATAAACTTGATCGCTGTTTTCCAGTTATATTTTAGTCTCTCTCTCCCCTTGATTAAACATTATGCAGCAATATACAGCAGTGCAAAAATCTGTGTTGTAATGATAATTATAATTCATTAAATATTGATCAAATTAAATCTGGAATTGCTCAGATGTCATTCATTTGCGAAGTACAAAATAAAATCCTGTAACATGCAAATAACTTAATAGTTGTGTACATAAACTAATAAAATGAAAATATGCATGGTAATATTCTCAGTAAGGAAAGAAGTTTTTCTTAAATTAAAACTGTAATTTGACCAAGATGATTATCCCTGCTCCTGCCCTTGAAAGGCTGTCATTTGACTGCTGTCACCAGCAGCACAATTCAGAATGCAGAATTACATTCTTATTTCTTTTTAAATCACATAGAAATTTCATCAGCACTCTGGAGCTAGTAAGTGCATACCAAATATTTGATTTTTGCAGACAAGAGGGTTACAAGGAACATTTAATTAAAAAAACCCCAAACTTTCCACTTTCAGGTACCAACTCTCACATTTTTAAGCAATCTTAGAACACAGAGTTGTTTGAGTGGAAGGGACCTTGAAACTCATCCCATCCCACCCCCTGCCAGGGACACCTTCCACTACCCCAGGGTGCTCCAAGTTCCATCCAGCCTGGCCTTGGACACTTGCAGGGATCCAGGGGCAGCCACAGCTTCCCTGGGCACCCTGTGCCAGGGCCTCCTCACCCTCACAGCCAAGAATTCCTTCCCAGTAACAATCGTCACAATTTCTTGGTGTTATTTGGGTTTCTACACTACTGGTATTTTAAAGGGTTGGAGGCACAGCTCCAGTGCCTCACGCAGGATCTTCTCCAGGGGTTGTCCTACTCCATTCCTCCTCCAAATCACTTCCATCACTCCGGCCATATGGACAGCACTGGCATTCCCATGGGATTTACCAAACAGTGAAAGCCTCTGTGTTAGGTTACAATATAAGATGTAAACAAAAGTGTGTGTTCTCTCACTGTCTGCTAAAACCAGCTGGGGCAGTGTTCTCATGACTGGGGCAGTCATGACACATCCCTGATAACTCCCTCTGGGAGATGTCTTCTGCTAAAGGGCCATCGACCCTCACTGCATGACTCATAAAATTACATCATCCCACTGTGAGATGTTTTGCCCAGGGGGAGGAACCAGGCATTCCCACCTGGATATAATCTGAGCTTTGGAACACCACAGGCAGCCCTGACCTACTGAATTTGAATTCCCAGAGGACAAGAGCTCCATAACCACCACTGGACCTTTGCTCTTCCCAGAGGAAGAGCAGACCCTTGTACAGGAAGACTGCTTCAACAGAACCACACCTATCACTTCAGGAGGACTGCAGCCACCATTTAATCGGACTGCTACCACCACCCTGACCGACAGGATGTCAGGTTGTATCCTGACTCTGTCAGTGTTTCTGTACTATTGCATTTATTTTTAATTTTCCTATGAAATTGTAGTTCTGATTTCAAATCTCTCACTGGTTTGCTTTCAAACTAGTACAGCCTCCCAGCAGCACTCCCAGGGAAGCAGAGCCATCCATACAGTGGCATTTGGGCCAGGCAAGGTCCAGGTGGTTGGTGCTGCTTTCTGCTCAGAATTTTTACCCTTATTTGTAAAGGTGCTTATTCAGGGATGTACAGCACATTTGCCTTGATTTTTGGGACAGGATCCATTGAGCATTTGATGCTGCCTTAGCTGCTTCCCGCACTCCTGGAATGCTCAGATGTGGCGCAAGTGTCCTGAGTACTCTGAGCCCAGACAATTCACCTTTATGTTTCCTTCCCAGGCAGTTCAAATCCATGTTTCCTGGGCCTCCACCGTGGGCCATCTGCTCTGCCTGGCATCAGGACAAGTCACTCTTTCCCTGGTCTCCACAGCATTCCAGCAGGCAGTGAGCCTGCTCTCCAGCCCTGCATGGAAAGGACAAGGTGGTTAAGAACATTTGGAAAGGAGCTTGATGTATGAAAGCTCTTAAATGTCTCTGAAAAGTTCTGCTGGCCTTTTTCCTTCTGTCAAGCTCAGTTGTTTTGGCCTTGGTTCCAAAGATTTTTGAATTCATACATAACCTCAAGAAAATGCATCACTAACAACCCAAAATACAGGTTATTTTGGAATTTGCTTTTTTTCCCTGAGTAAGGATAAGTGTGAGGTTTAAAGGAAAAGCAGCTGTTGTATTTCAAAGGGAGACAGATGTTCAGGGATGTTTTGGCAGCACCTGGTGTAGGGAAAGTTGGCACCTCAGTAAAAATGCTGTAGAGATTTCATTTTCATGGCAATTTCCATGTGCTGGGGCACACCCAGGAATGGTTGTTAGCTTTGTGTCAGGCTAAGGGAATCGTGAGGAATGGTAGTACTGCAGGAAGGAGGAGGAACCCTGGCAGCAGAGGCACTGGCAGGGCTGAGCAGCACCAGTAGTAGGGAAGGTGAGTAATCCACACACTGGTGTGGAAAGTGAAACAATTTTGTAAGGGACAGAAGCTGGAGAGTGGGAATGACAAGCACACACACCATTACAGGGAGCTGCTAAGAGCAAAATGCACCATTATTTGGCCAAAGAGCAGCTCTGTCTGGTGAGATCTCCTTACTGGCAGCCTACAGCTCTTGAAACTCAGCAATTTCCTACATTTTCCCTGTGTTTCATCAAGAGACTTGTAAAGAATCATCAGTTCTTGTCACCAGCCCTGTGTGTGCAGCAGAGCACAGACTGGCAAGATCCACAAACCTGAGCATCCACAATTGATTTTAACACTGTGTTAATAGTCAATACAGGAGGAGGAATAAGGGGCAGCAAGAAAGAAATGTTTACATGAGGAATTATTTTAACAAACGAAATCAATTGGTCATATCAGAAAATTTCACAGAGATGTGACTCTGTCAAACTTGACATATGTACCTCCAGCAAGCCAGAGGAGTGAGAGGGTAACAGCAACAAAGAGGCACCAGAGCAGATAACTGTGCAGTGACTGGAGCAGGAGTGGTTTACATTTTAGACAGAAATTTATGTGAACAAGCAGCAACCTGACCTGTTTTTCAGAACAGTAGTCTGTAACAGCAGAAAAGGGAGGATTTATTTTCTCTGAGCAATGTAATTTCTGAGAGTTAATGCACCTCAGCAGTTATGGGCTGCTGCTTCTTTGGCAAACCAGAGAGCAAAGCCAGAGATGCTCAAAAGTTTGCTCCAGTTAGATCAATAAATACCCTGAAGGAGATGGGCATCAGTCCTTGGGCACCAGGGTTCACTCACTTGGAGGTAAAGCAGGATAAATAAATACTGACTATGTCAGCTACGTGATCCTTACAGTGGCTGAGAAGGAATGAGAGACTAACAGGAAAACTGAGTTACTCTAGCTAAAATCCAGTACATGTTTCAAAGAAAAAAGTTTATGAAACAACTACAAATCAAAGTGAAATGTCTCTGACTCATCTGGACATTCTGGAATTCATACCAGAGGCATTGCCTGAAACAAGCTCCTCTCTCCAATGCCAAGCGCAGGCTCTGCCCTAAGTTAAGGATGTTTTGGTTCACAGCCTGGAAGTATAGATTTCAGCTCAAAACAGGCTCTCCCTTGCTCTTTGGGAGGAACTGGGGCCCCTCCCAGCCTTAGGATGGCTCTAAGGGAATAAAAGGAAGTTTGGGCATCCATCCCTCCTGGTTGGCAGCATGGCAGACAGGCACTTTTATGCAGCGGTAAATTTTCACAACCCTGCTGTATTTCTTTCCTCCCTCTGTGAAATAATGACACCCATAAAAACTTGGATTGAAATATTATCTAGAATTATTACAGAAAAATGTAATTTAAGGGAAAAAATTGAGTACTAGCAATATATAGCAAACCTTGTAATGAAAACAAGATGATGCTTTCACTGAGACTGCCAATCAATTTCTTAACATTAATTATTTTTCCACATTCTTTTTAATTTTACAGATCATATCTCAGATGTAACTACTTAGAAATATTTGGATTTATGTCATAATGTCCTAAAAGCTGTAGCTGGAGTCACTGCAACAAAATATACCTTGATGCACAATTAAATTTAATTTTATTGTTCACATATAAATAGCAGATTACTACTGCAAATAAATAGTGGATTTTTAATAAATTCAAGACTGTAGCTTGTCTTTGTTCTTACACATTTTAGTTGCTGGGCAGTTATTTTTGAGTTTAATTATACTCACTGGAAAATAGGATGCCTGACAGAAATGAAACTTCATTAAACAAGATTATTTTCATGGGCTGAGTTACAGGGTTTAATTCTTATTTACACCGGGGTCTGTTCATATTACACTGGCAATGGATGTAATGAGCACTATATCAGACCCTCAAATATTGGTGTAAATTAGACACAAACCACAGGCCTGTTTGATGTGGGGCTAAATCATCATTCAAAATTAGATTAGAAACTGAAAATCTCATTTGTGTTAAAAAGTCTTTAGATAACAGAGGCTCAGGCAATGGCTTGGAATCATGGAAATTATCATATTCTGTGTTGGCAAAATGGACAGAAGACAAAAAACTTCAGCTGGCAGGGTGTACTTAAGGAAATATCCCATCTTTACCAGCCTTGTTTAAGAAAATGAACCAGCAAATTCTGTGAAATAAATACTGGTGCCATCAGTGCAAAAGCAAAGATTTTCCAGCAAAAACCAAGACCAACTTTTAGCTACCAAAACTCTCCTTTAGAACAGCTCACCCCTCTCTCCCGGTGCTGGTGGCCCAAGGCCACCCCCTGACCACGTGTCCCCAGGGAGAGCCAGAGTACCCAAATTTGAGTCTGAAATAGAGATTTCAGGGGGGATTAAAGTCACAGAAACTGGCGAGACTGAGAGAGGAAGCCTGGCACAAGTAGCCCACAAAGTGGAAAGGTTTAGGAGCAGCCTAGAGCAAGGGTGGATTCAATTTCCCCAAGTGCCTTGAAGGTTTGGAGCTGAGTGAGGATGTACCAGAAATGCATCAATGCACATAATTTAGAGGATTGATCCGTGTGACACACAGATGGAGGAGTCCTCACTGCATGTCAATAAGGAAAGAAAGCCTGCTGATAAATTTGCATACTAGGAATGATGTTCCTTTTAATTTCCATGTTGCTTTGAAACTATATGAAAAAATTCTCTATCCAAACTCTATCATACTCTTCTAGACACAGAAACCTATTCAGAGGTTATAGCTTACCTCTTACAAAGTTTATTAACTGTGCAGCCATTCATTTTTTAGGATTTTTTTCAAGTGATCTTATGAAAAAGATAATAACAAGTTAGGTTACCAAGTCCTGCCTACTCCTACCTGTCTACAAAACCATGAAATATTTCCACATGTATTATCTGGATGTGCTCAACCTACTCTAATATTTATTTTAGGATTTTAAATGCTACTAATGGCATAATAAATGCTCCACAATTTTCTGTTATTTCCTTTATTACCAGACAAGGGGGAAAAATAAAAAGGCCTCAGAGAAGAAACCTTATTTTAAAGGTCACCTTTATTATGGCAGAGATTATTTTTCCAGGTTATCAATGTTCAACATCACTGTTTTGATTAAACATCATTCTAACCTGCCACGACTATAAAACAACCTTTCCCCAGCCATCTTTCTGTGGGTAATAGACAGAAATTCGTAAATATAATGAATGGCTAGGTATAACCATCCGTTTTATCCAGATTTTCCAAAGCCACAGTGCTGTGACACAGAGGTTGATGCATGGGTGCCACTGATGGTAACTAATCAGTTATGTCTTGGGAAAGTGGTGTTTTCTGTTTTTCATTCACTGCAGCCTGAGAATCTAATGGCAGACAGGTAATCTAACACCCATTAAAAGTGCAAATTATGTAGTCATTTACAGATGGGAAACAGTAGACAAATCTGTTAAGCACTTTGCTGAGACCATCATTTGAAAGCCACAACATTATCAAACCTTTCCACAGCTAGTACCTTCAAACCCTGCACTGTAAATTTGTTAATGCTGACAAAGCCAGTTTATTCCACACTGCTTTATCTGTCAGGGGCAAATGTTTACATTATCACTCCTTCTGAGACATCCCTTTATGTTGCCCTTGTAGTAGAGAACAGAAATATCAAAGATTTTAGCACTTTTCAAAAGAAGAGGAAAAAAAACAATGAACAGATTTTTTCGTTTTCTCTCGATTAGCGAGTTCGTTTTGAATTCTGACAGAGGAAGGCTCAGTGATTTAAATAACATTTCAATCATTAATCACTCAAAATTATGGCTAAGAGAGTTGAGAGTCATGGGAGGGAATCAGACTGTAGCTGAAGCAGCTCCACAATTCAGTAAAACACTCATGCATCAAGGGGAACATTTGGGGACTGTTAGTGCTTCCATTTTTATAGCTGTTTCTCCAAGACATTGTTTGAAATTTATACCTAGATGGACTTAGCAAGGTTTCTGATTCTTACATAAGCTGGATAAATACAAGAATGTTTAAAATCCAGTTTTTCAAATGATTCTACTTTTTCAGCGACCTTGAAAACCTAAAGAGGTGGTCATTCCTGCCAGCAAGTTGGAATAAAAATTTGTAATAAAAATAAGTTATCTGATTCATCTGATACAGGGCATTGAGAGACAGGAAAAGATAATTCTGTGCCAAAGCTGTGAGTCCCGTCAGCTTGGGAATCTCTAGCCTGGCCAGATTTGTCCATGCAAAGATCCCCCAGCTGAACTCTGCTCCTTCCTCCTCTCTGACCATACAGGCTATGGCCTAGTAGTTTATAATTTTTTCATTTAACCAACATCCAGCTTTTTCCATCTGCTCAGATTAGCACCTGAGATCACATCCCATGGAGTGGCTAAAGCAAATTCCCACTGTCTGGTATTTCCAGCACAAACCTCACAAATGTGGTGGCGGTGACTTTGTAACCCTGATGTGTGCAAGACCGTTAATGCATTTTACAGCCATCGCTAATATCCATAAAAAACTGACCTGATGAGTTCCTAATGTCCACCTGACTTGGGTCCACGTGTGGAATTAATAGTTCGGGTGCTGCTTCTGCATCAGGAGCTCATTCAAGAACCCCTAAGCAATTCCAACACTGTCACAGTGACTGTGATTTTTGTCTTGCTGATGTGTGAGATTTTCGTCTTGCTGATGTGTGAGATTTTCTGGGTTTGGGCATGAGATTTTCTTACTATTCACTGAAAGGGAATAGGAGTAAGCAAATGCAGTTTCAGGACTGAATTTGGACCAGAATACAAATTTCCCTGGGGTTACCCACATGAAAGGCTCTCTTTCCCAGCCAGGCATCTTCTTTTGATCAAGATTTGAATTTTGGTGGAAAATGGTGCCAATTTGCTTTAGCTCCTTGCTGTTAAGTGCACTAAAGGAATGTGTGCACCCATAAATAAACAACAATCACTGCAAGATGTGAGCCTGAGCTGCTGGAAGTGTCACCCAAGAGGAAACTTGAGATTAGCACAGGATTTGGGATGCTATGGGCTTTTTATAAAAAGTGGCTCCTAAGGGACATGACTTTCTCTACTGACTCTTGAGAAGATCAGACATCCTCAGTACATTTTAGATAACATATCTATCCCTGTTTTTGACATACTAGGTCACGACATGAGCTCCCTTCTCAAAATGCTTTCCAAAGGTCTCATTTTATTACAAACCTGATGTTCTTCCCCATTTCCTGCCATTTGAAAGCAACTAATATAAAAACGGTTGCAAAGAAGTGACTAAACGTGTGAAGATCATCCTTGCTGGTTGTCTAACAAACAGAATCCCTGGCAGATGTACTTCAAAAGCAAAGCAACTCTCCCTCATTAACCCGCACAGTACAGAAGCTGTTGCATTAGTGGGCAATTAAACCCCTCAGACATCTTCCATACCACATTCCAAGCACGTGCCAATATTTAAGCATCTGCCAGACAGCAGGTGGTTTGTAAATCAGTATCTTTTCAAATTATGTTGCTAATGGCATGTGTGAAATGACTGAAAAATGACATGTTTCCTCCTCTCTGTCATTAAAATCAAATAAATTGCCTCAGTGCATTATCTAAAGCTTGAGAAGTATAAAACACTGGCAAACCCGGGGTTCCCATTTTCCATCCTACTCCATTAATGATGGACAATACTCTGGGATATTTGACTTCCATGACTCCCATGACTGGGAATAACTAAAGAGAACCAAAGGCATCATCAACAAGTTCCAAAATGGAACAGAGCTTGTTAATTAGGAGCAACCAGGCAATTCTTCAAACAGTATTGACAGGTAGTACAGTCTGGCTACAAAAATAGTGAAGAATTCCTGTAAGAATACAGGGACACTTGGGAAAACAAACACCATTGTGGGGGAGCAAGGGAGAGAATTCGAGAGTGAAGCTGAGCCCAGGGAGGAAGGAGGGTGGGAGGAAGGATGTTAAGATTATACCTACTCAGATTTGATACAATTTCACTGAGTCAGGTTTGCCTTGCCCATGACAGGAGTTGCTGAGTGATCTTCCCTCCGTCCAGCTGAAGAAGGGGCTGATGAGGGGCTTTGGTGAGGTACTGGGCATCCAGCTGGGCCCAAGCACACCAAGACAGACAAATCCCTTGGGATTTTTGATAATCCTTCAGTGAGGAATTCAGTTTATTTTCTGGAAGCTTAGGGTGTACAAGCATAGAATCACAGAATGGTCTGGGTTGGAAGGTACTTTAAAAACCATCTCATTCTGGCCCTCTACCAAGGTCATGGACACCTTCCCTGGCCCTTCACTTGTTCTGAATCCTGTGCAACAGGAATCTTCTGAGGATAAAACACTTTCCCAAGTCCTTGGCTTGGCTGCTGAGCATGGCAGTGCTTGTTCTACTTTTCCAAACCACAGTCTCCTACCACAGTCTGCTGGGTGATGTGGACACTTCAATGGACACATCCAGGGCTGTCCTGCTCCTCTTCACCTAGAAGAAAACCATTTATCACAGAATCACAGAACAGCCTGGGTTTGAAGGGACCTCAAACATCATCTAAGTCCAACCATGGCATAGGTGTTCTGGATGAAACCAGCTGTTAATTCAGAGGGAAAGGTCAATCTGTGCCTTACCCCATGAGCACCATGCCTGGAAATGTGGTTAATGCCCTAAATAAACAAACAGAGAAAGAAGAGCACCTGTATAGAACCACCTCACTGGGACATAACCTGAAAACAAGGGATGTTTAAATAGGTGTCCTTTCAGGATCTTCCCCTGCTACAAATGACTGGCAGAAAGGATGCAGGCTTCATAAAATCAGGCAGCCAGAGTTAAGAATTTGGAGAGCTGACTTGATTTTGGGCTGGAAAAGTTTTCTGAAATAAATTAAGCAACACAGTTCATCTTTTTTCTTTCTTCCCATTCTAATTCTATATAATTTCTATTAAATGAACAGTTGCTTCCAAACTCCATACTGTTTCCAGATCCTGAGCATTCTAGATGATTGGAGACTTCCAGATATTTTACATCAAGATAACTGCCAGTTAAAATGATGGATGAGCAATGGGAAAGGGTTCATAAGTGTTGGAGGAGAGCTGTGATGTTCTTTAGCTCCGTAGCCTTCTGGCACAGCCAATAAAGACAGAAAAATAGGGGAGATTTACTGTAGGAAGGAGCTGTAAACAAGGCAGCAGTCAGTGAAAAACTCTGCTGCAGTGCAGACACAAAGTACCACACAACTCAGGAATATTCCTGTTTTGCCACCTAAAACAAACATATAAAAATCACAGCCCATTCAAACTGGATTTTTTTTTTTTCATTTTAGAGAGGATTGGTGCATTGGAAAAGCCTTGCAGTTCCTCAGGACTCCTCACAGATCTCACACTGGGAATTAAAATACTGTGGCACCACCAGTGATTATATTTGGGACTGATTTGATCTCAACACCAAGCTAATCTTGGAGAAATTCAAACGATATTTTGTCTGTGTCCATCCTTTATTGCCTTTCCCATATGACCTGGTAGTACCAAAAGATCTGGTCCATTTACTGTAATCAAAAGTTCCCCACAAATCTCTCTGGTTCATTTTTAACCTGAATGAAGCACTTCATTGAGACCTCCAGTGATTCCACTGAACAGAGCCCACCCTGCTGAAAGGCAAAGAGCAGCAAACCCACAAAATTGGTACCATAAATCACACAGAATGGGTTTGCTCCAAAATATCTCCAGCTTCAGTAATTAAGGGAGCATTAGCAAGCTTGCTGAAGTCTTCAGTGAGTTTTAGAGTCATGTGAGCAGTTCTCAGGTCTCCTGCACCCCTGTGTATATTGAATTATTTACCTACAAGACACAGAGCAGCTCAAAACCACAAGTGAACCATTTAAGAGGTTTCTGCAATGCTTGGATTGAAATGTTCTGACTATAAACTCAAGTTAATTGTTACTAAAATCTCCTGAACTGTTTTCTTCACAATTTTATAGCGAGGTTGGATGGCCAGCTCAGGCTTTGCTGCATAACCAAAAAAAGGATCTGAAAATTGCAGATTTGGGTTATTTCTAAATCTTTCCTACAAGGGCTCAGATGGATGTGGTGATGGACAGTGTAGGGGATGGTGAGCAATATAAGCTCGTCTGGCTCCAGGCATGGAGAAAATCCATGTTAAGCACATGTATATGATCCAGCAATAACAATAGGGACCACAGTCCTTTCAAATAAACTCAAAAAAAACCCCAAAACAAACCATAAAGAAACCTCAAAAATGTAGATTAAAAAAGAATTGGAAATGTGAGTGGAAGATTGAGGGGAAAATTGAAAAAAGAAGTCCTTTTGCAGGTCAGCAATATATTGAATATTTGCATGTTAGTTACAGCCCACGCAGACAGTCTCCTCTGCATTTCTGCTGTGTGGAAAATTAACTTTAATTTCCTATTTAGGGTGGTAATTTATTCTTGATTACATTAAGGAGTTGCCCTTCACAGTTAATGACAGGTACAAATACACAGTTTGGAATATACATCTCAGATAAAATATTTCAAATTATTAAGTAGTTTTGAGTCCAGGAAGACTCTCTAAAAATAAATTTCATTTGCAGATAAGAGTCACTTCAGAAGACAAAAAGCTAAAGGCCACATTTTTAGTGGCTTTTACCCAAGTAAAGTTATGGAGAGATTTGAGGGCAGGAACCAGTTAAGATTTTCTAAATTTGCATCATTGTTCATGGAAGCACTTGGGGAATATTCTCCTCTGTCATGTTTGGAAAGGTAATTCCAAATCCTCATTTGCTCAGGCTTTCTGAACCAGGCACCTGCTGTGAGGAAGGCTCATAAAGCAGTTTAAAAGGTATTTTCAGAGAATAAAATGCATAAATGCTATAACAAGTACACTGGGGTTGTTATTTAATCTGAAATCCCTTTTTGTATGAAAATTTTACAAATACTCTCAAATTCTTGCAGGTGTGAGAGGGACAGTGACTATTTAGATTTTCCGATTCACCACTACAGCAAATGAGAGTCCCTACTCGTGGTGTCAAGCACAGTGATTAATTTGGTCCAATTAACGACCATGGTATAATTTTTTCAGCCTACAACCTTCCCTCCTCTCCATCTGAAATTCTCAAACCTAAAAGAGCACAGGAATAATTCACCAATGAGCAGATCCACTCTAAAGTCAAATGGTTTTCTGAAGCAAGTGGCAGAAAAGGTGAAAGAAGAAGGGAGTTGTGTGCAGGGCATTAAATCCCATTATACAGGGGCACCAAAATTCATCCTAGGCACAGTTTTATTAAGATGTACATGACCCAGATGAAACTGAAAGACTAAAAACATTTTTTTTCTTTTAATTAGGGCAGAGTTTGATCCTTCTACTACAGAAGGTAACAAAGTTTCAGTAATAAAACATGACTTAGAACAGACCATATGCTTCATTATCAGCAGGGAGAAAGAGACCTGGTTAATAAATTGAAGGGCACCTTATCTTGGGTTTATTTTTTAAATTTTCATAGAATTGTTTCGATTGGAAAAGACCTCTAAGAACCTCAAGTCCAACCAGCACTGCCAACGCCACCACTGACCCATGTCCCCGGGTGCCACATCCACATGATTTTTAAATCCCTGGATGGGAATTCCACCACTGCTCTGGGCAGCTGTGCCAGGCATGGACAGCTCCTTCCATGAAGGATTTTTTCCAATATCCAACCTGAGCCTCCCCTGGCCCAGCCTGAGGCCGTTCCCTCTCCTCCTGTCCCTGTTCCCTGGCAGCAGAGCCCGATCCCCCCGGCTGTCCCCTCCTGTCAGGGAGCTGTGCAGAGCCACAAGGTCCCCCCTGAGCCTCCTTTGCTCCAGGCTGAGCCCCTTTCCCAGCTCCCTCAGCTGCTCCTCCAGACTTGTGCCTTGAGCCTCCAGTAGCTTGTCTCTCATGCTCCTAAAACTGTCCTTAGAGCTGGTTTTGCAGGTTAATAAATGCTAAAAGCACCTTTTATGGCTCAATTATTTCCAATTGGCTAAAATTTTACTTGTGCAATGAATTCACCCACCTTGAAGATATCCAATCTCAGTTCTCTTCCTTCTATTAAAAGCCAGTGAAGAATTCCACCTTCTTCCCTCTGAGGAGGGGCTGCATCCAGATTCTTCTCCAGTCTTCAGGCTTCTGAAATTGAAGTTGCACTAGGTAAGAGGAAAAAGTTCATTGGGTTGGTGCAATGATCACCTTTTCCCCAGCCTGCTTCAAGACAGTTACAGCATCCTCATGTGGTACCCTCATGGAGCTCAGGGGGATTTAAGATGATGGCAGCAATCATCGGAGAAAAAAACAAATCATAGGATAATGTATCAAGTCTTGGAGAAAGATTGGATCTCAACACCAATCTAATCTTGGAGAAATTCAAACTTTGTAATAAAAAAACCCATATTTGATTTAAATAAATTGTTAAGATTTGTAGTCAGTAACTGAACTTGAAGGCAAGTCTGAAACCTCACTTTGAAACTGGACTTCATTTTGCAAATGGAAGTGGTGAAGAGTGACTTTTATGTGCCTAATCTTGATCATCTTTAAAGTTGTACATTAACTGCAGATGGGTTAATGGAGTAATAATTTTATTTATAATTAAAATCACTATTAGGGAGCGATAGTGAAAGACTACATAAATAATTTCACCATGCAAAGAGAAAATAACTGAGGAGAAGTTCAATAATTGTGATACAGTTCATAAACAAAATTAGGGGTTGTTTTTGCAGATTTGCCTATTGTGTCTGAAATAACACCTTCTGAGGAGTGGGGCAGAGAGAGAAAGAGTGAGATTTTAAACTTTCACTTTTTAATGGAAAGCCAGCTGGTCTCAAAATCACCAGTGGCTGGAAGAAAAGGTTATACAAGTGAATGGGAGCCTAATTATGTACCACAGGTAGTAAATGTAATGTTATGTTTCAATGATTTTATGGATAAGGAACTCATTTGTGTGCTATTTCCAATAGGAGTTTTATGACTAACACTAATAAATAAAAGAAAATATGTTCTGATTTTTAACAAAATGCAGTTATCCCAGCAGTTCATCTCAGTCTTATATCCAGGGACAAGGCTATTGCCCAGCTTAAAAAGCAAGTTAAGTTCTATTACTTCTGCTCACCTCTGCATAAATACAGACTGTATTCTTTAATTGCTTACCTCTACTATCATCCCTTCCCATAAAGTTAATTGGCAATAAACTTTCCAGGATGATAGTAAGATTATTAAAAAAAAAAAAAAAAAAAAAAAAAAAAAAAAAAAAAAAAAAAAAAAAAAAAAGGAGAAAAGAAAGGAAAAAAGCTCCCAGTGGTTTTTGCAGGAGTCACCTTTCCCTTGCAGGCAGCACACCGTGATTACCATACGACAGATCACAGCGTGACTCCTTCTTTTCTAATTTCCTTCCCAGGAAGACAGTTTCTGCCCTTTCCTTTACCTCCAAGTCAGCCTCTCACGCTATATAAATCAATAAAGCACCATTAGCTTTGACAGAGCTAAGCCAGTTCACCACAATTGATGATACAATCCCTTGTCTGCACACCCAATTAAATATTAATTAAAGACAAGCAAACAAACAAAATTTCTTGCCAGCAGAGGATTTGGAAACCTCTCCAGCATTGTGCTGTAACCTCTGTCAGTCAGGACGTTAAGGATGAAGGTCTGGAGCTCGCAAGGAGTGAACTGTGGTGGAGGAAGGGAGTGATCCATCTCTGTGCAGCAGTGCCCAAAGCTCCCAAAATATTCTCTTCCTCAGAGGTGCAAGTCCAACGAGGGTGGATCAACGTGCTGCCTTTCACTGAACCCTCACGTCTGCCCTGGTTCATCCCACTCCATGGGGATGTGGATTTATCACATTTTATAGAGGTGACGGGCTCCCAAGCATCCAGTCCATCTCTGAAGAGACAGCCAGGACCACGGGGAATTTTACACTGCCTGCAGTTATTTCAGATCTAGAAACTGAAGGTATAATTCTGTGGGGTTAAAACGGGCAGGAGAAAGGTTCTGTAAACCAGAGCGGACCAGGACTGAAAGAGGATAAAGTTACTCCATAATTCAGCTCATCAAATTTTGGGACTAAAAAGCTCTCAAATCAACCTTTTAAAAGCAGAATCTCCTTAAAAGGGGGGAAATGGGAGGAGGAGAATCAAAGGATTATAAAAAGCCTCTTTCCTAGCTGCTTGCTAACTCCACAGAGTGACAGCCCCAGAGAGGATGTCAGCCCATAACTGCTGTAGGAGCTAATGAGCTTAATGTCCCAGCTAAAACCATCAGAGATATTTGCAGCTCACCCCCAGGGTGGGCAATTTACAGCACAAAATCCTGAACACGTCATCACCTGCTCAGGTACAAATGTATTAAAAACCAGAGGTGATGGATGGCTCTGTCCTTTTGCTGATAAAGGGAACTGCCTTTTTCTCTACAAACTCAAGGTTAAAATCAGTTCATCTGTTAAAATACCCATTTGCAAACTTCTGTGGGACAGATTCAGAGGTCATTTACTTACCTGGCTGCAAAGATAGCAGGAGGTGAAGAGAGCTTGCACCAATTTTGAATTTGAGCCATTAAGGTTAAAACACGTGAAATGTGTTTTGTTAGAAGATAGTTATCTTCAGATTACAAGTAGCAATATAACTTACATTTTCAGATTTTAATTTCAGTTTACCTACTGTGTAATCGGTATTGTTTTTAATGTATTCTGATTGGCATTGAGCTTGTTAAGTAAACTGCTTGCTTGCGTCTAGCCTTTATATAAACCTCAGGTCAACTTTCCCACTTGCACCCAAAAAGTGCTGATAAAGTTTTGTCCCTAAAATAGATTCACAGGCATAGCTCAGGACAGATGGCATCTTTATTTGGACAGTGGGATAAAGGAGGACACAGGTCTGGGCTATCTGAAGGCACAAATGGGAAAGGGGTTTTTTTCTCCATAGTTTATGTTAATGCTATGACTGGTAACATTTACCTTCTTTCCTACATTTATCCCAAAATTGTACATACAATTGCAGAAATACATTTTTCACAGGTTTTATTCCCATGATTTCTACAAGACAGCGAGCTCAGCTGCCTAAAATTCCAGGTAGTAAAGGGCTTCCAGTGCTCTAGTGGGATGTGGATTGTATTTATTTTTTAGTTCTTTTTAAAAGGTCATTTAATTTCTTCAACGAAGTATCTAGGATCAAGAAACTCTTTCCAGTGCAGAACGCAGAGAGATTTGGGTTATTTTCTTCTGGAATTAAGCATTCTTAATGGAAGTGGGGTTGTTCAGCTGGGAGAAGATAAAACTCCAGGGAGACCTCATTGTGGCTTTCCAGTACCTCAGGGAAGCTTATGTAAAAAGAGAGAAAGTGACTTTTGACTTGGGCAGATAGTGAGAGGACAAAAGGCAAAAGTTTTAGGCTAAAAATAGGAGAGGTTTTAATTAGATACTGGGAAGGAATTGTTCCCTGGGAGGGTGGGCAAGCCCTGGCACAGGGTGCCCAGGGAAGCTGTGGCTGTCCCTGGATCCCTGCAAGTGCCCAAGGCCAGGTTGGACGGGGCTTGGAGCAGCCTGGGACAGTGGAAGGTGTCCCTGCCCATGGCAGGGGGTGGCACTGGATGGGTGACTGGGATTTAAGGTCCCTTCCTACCCAAACCTTTCTGGGATTCTGTTTAACTCTAGTGCTAAGAAGCTTTTCCCCTCTTCAATACCCATCATCTGCCATGAAAAAAGTCTTTCCAACTCCGGTAATTCACAAGTGATAACCCAGTTCAAATATCCTTCACAGACACCTTAAGAATGTGAATAAGATTAATATCCCAGCACAAATTGGAAAGCAATTAGATGAATTCATTTGAATATATTCCATATCTTCTCTAATACCTTGAAAACGTCAAAATATAAAATGATACTGTGGGAGCCTACACTGATGGAGGGTAACGCTGAAATCTAATCCAGGAGTACAAGAATAGATAAGAAACAATTTGAATGAGTCAACAAAGAGTTACAATTAGGGAAGGAATTTCTCTTTGTAGAGAAAAGAAACTCAGGATGAATCACCATTGAATTTATGTATTTTTAGTGAACTAAGATAGGAACATGGTTGAGAAATGTGTATGCAAAATGTATTTGCCTCAGGAATTTAGGGCTGCAATGTCCCAGTTTACAGGTAGAATGGAAACACAATTCCCAGAGGAAAAGAAAAGTACTAAAACTCAGGGAAGTTCTCAGAAGTTGTTAGCATTATTCCAACTCTTAATGCCACCATGCATATTAAATCTTGTTTGGTGTGATTAATTGCTTGGTGTTTTTAAATAGTGTTCTGTGGAATACAGAGGACACTTCAACTGCAGTGCAGGCGACACAGCAGGACCTCAGAACATCTGTCTGGATATAAAGACATTCCCTGCTTTCCAGCAGATTATCTCTAGCCTGTTGTTTTTAACACTGACTGCTCCCTTAAAAGGACAGTTAATGGCAAGGAGTTTTATGGGAAGCTTCTAGAATAAAAAGTTAATAAGAATGAAATGTGCACAATGATGCTCCTTTGAAAAAAAATGCAAATTTAGGAGATTTGCTGGCGTAAACACCCCATTTCCTAACAACTCACCGTTACTGGAAACTGTTTACCAGGTTGACCAACAATTCTGGTCCACGGAGACTTTAGTAAGTTGGTCTCAATCTATTCCTGGAAATGAGAAGAAAGCACATTTAAGGCTACAAAGAAAGCTTCAAAACTGCTGGTGTGTACAAATAAGCTTTTCTGTTCTCTACTGTTGCTTTTGCTTTGAAATGTCACAGGTTACAGGGAGGAAGAGAGGATGCACAATCATGATGGATCCTTGGATCTGGGCAGGTCTCAGGACTCCCTCCTTCTTAATCCCAGCACGGCTGGCACTGACGTGGTGTGTCCCTGAGATGCTCCAGGAGAATATGCAGGTCTCATGTGATAAATGATATCAAGCAGATGTCTCACAAGTGACATGAGACAACAGCTTTCTGCCAGGTTGCCAGATCCCAAGCAGACACCTGAGTAATTCACCCCTTCAGAGCCCTTTTCCAGGGGAGTTTCTAAATCCCCTCCTTAAGCCCAGCATGAATCTCAAGCCTGTGTTTTTAAAAGCTGGTGCCTCCAAGTTGTTTTCCACTGCACATTATGTATTCTGTGCCAGTAGCACCCAAATCTCTAAAGCTCATCATTGTCAGTAAAAGCCTCATGCATGTAAACAAGGGCTGAACTTGCCTGTTACTTAAGAACAGAGCTCAAGTCTCTGTTTTGATCCAAGCCCGTGCTGCTCTTACAATTTCTGAAGGTTAAGACACGTCTGGGTTGGTTTTGGTTTTTTATTTTTTTTTTTTAAAAAAAGGTGACATGCACAAAATCCAATTCTGATTGCAGTCTGGTCTCCAAATCAGCACTTTAATTCAGCTGTTACTTTGTAAATGTCCTGCTCATGCTACGATACACAACAGTCTCCTTGCATAATAAATAGCAGGACATTTTAAAAGGAAAATACTAAAGTTCAAAAGCAAATTATCAAAAAAAAATACAAACAAACCCACAGAGCCATGTAGTACCACTACATTGCTGCTGCTGCTCCTACTCCTTTCACTGAAGCTAAAATCCATCTGAGGCTCACACAGACCATGAAAACTTGACGTTTCAAATGAGGCTTATAGGGTAAATTTGAGGTGAACTGTCTGGAAGGAGATTCTGCTCCTCTTTTTTCTCCCATCAGCACCTCAGAGTCAGAAAACATGGGACGGAGCGAACCCAGAGGAAACAAACTGGACAAAGGGTGGTCTTCTCTATCCTTTCCATGAGGCCACATCCACACCTGAGTGGGAAGGTAATTCAGGAAGAATTACCATCCTGATTTTAAAGAGTGGAAAGTGAAAACTATTTGTCATTCCTGAGGGCATTTCACAAGTGAGGATGGAAGAAGCTAACACCAAATTACTGACAAAAAAACACTCTGCACAAGGAGAACCACAAAATTCTGGCTCATTAAGTGGCCCTAACGTACCTCATTTAGGAATGCTGCACTCCACCGGCACTTGGAGCTTGAATTTGCCTCTCTGAAACCTTAAATATGGAAAGACATAGTTTCACTATTAGCTCCAAATTCAATAACTAAAATCTAGGTCATATAAAAATCTTGAATTTCAGCTGTAGTCCAATTTTTTAATCCTGTCTGTAAACAGTATTTCAGCAGCACAAGTGAAAATACCCAAACATATAATATATAATATTCTATGAAATTATGTATTATATTGATAATATATAATTATTGTTTGTAATATAAAATTATAATATAAATTATTATAATAATATGAAATTACTGTTTAAATTTCAAGATATGTGATGGGAGCAGCCCTGCAGACCCCCGGGGCCAGGCCCTGGAGCTGAGATTCCCCTGCAGCCCATGGGGAAATAGCTGTGCCCCTGTGAAGCACAATTTAAATCACAGATTGAATCCAAGATAAAGTATATTATTACATTAATCAATATTTCACATTTCCCAAGCAGTTCTCAGCATCTTACACAGCTGGGATCAGCCTGTAAGTACTTAAGTCTTGCAGCACTGATGAAATGGCTTTCCAGTTAATATATTCACAAGGTGGTGGTTGCAAGGCTTAAAAAAATTTAAAAAAAAATAAAAAAAGGTCACCTACATCTCTTCAACATTAATCCCTGACTGAGTTTATAAGAAATTACTCGGTCATCAAGGTTAAGAGTAGATGTGTTCAAATGAACTGAAAGCAAACTTCTCAGTGTAGAATTAATTACAGCAGGCATGTGAACAGCTAATAAAACCAGGAGTTTTTATGTCTTTGTTATAAAATGTCTTCATGCCATAATTAGGAGTCTACTCTGCAACTGCAGGAGCAGAGCCATTGCTGTGCTCCAGCAGAGATGACATTGCTTTACCCGTTCCTTCCTTGGCAAATGGGCCAGGAAGAAAAGTAGAGTTCCATTAAAATACCTGGTGAGAGAATGGAAAGAAAAATAAAATCTGATTTTTTTTTGTTTTGTTTTCTGAGTGATTACTCAGAGCCAAGAAGGCTGAGAAACATTAAACCACAAAGCTTAAGCATTGATGTGAAGTGTAGCCCTGGAGCGAGTTTCCCACACTGGCAGCTCATCCCAAAGTTAAGGGAAATTTAAGAATGTCTTTGACTATGGACATGAGCTAAGTACATCCTTCAATATCAGACACATGCTTAGGTGAGTGACTAGATGCTTCCCAAGGAAGGGAGGAGTCCACAAGTCAAAGGATTGGGCACAAGCACCAAAACTGCAGTGACACCATCCACTGTTCTGCAGGAACTGGGATATTCCTGACACAGTTACAAAGGAAGGGGTTACTCAGTGAGCTGCTGACAGAAACACTCACCCTGTTTCATCCACTCCACAGGAGCTGCCTTGCAGGTGGCTGTGAACAATTCCAGGCAGATTCCTGCCCTCAAGCCCCATCCTCTCCATCAGTGGGAACCTCCTGTGCCAATATCTTGGTGTGCAGGGATGATCTTTTCATTGAGTCTTTGTGATTTGTGATTTCAGAGTGACCCAAATGCTCCATTTCCCTACAAAACCACAGAAATTCTCTCAAAAAACCTGAGACCTTCTACTTCTCAGATCAGTTTATCATCCCCTCATACAGAAGACATTAAAAAATCTGACAATTTAAATTTCAAGCTAATCAAAAAGATAGATATTTCAAGACTGTTTGTGCTATTTTGTGCAAACTTCTATTGTAAAACATCATGTTGGAAAGTTTCTTTACAGATGTCAGTGACTGTTTTAATAAAGAATGTAATTTAATGAAGCATTTGCATTCTTTTTCCTTGAAGGAGTAATTGAAATGTTAACTCCAATTGGATTGGACAGATCCAAAATCTGACTAATTGAATGTAATCAAAAGAAGAGGAGGAGGAGGAGGAGGGGAAGGATGCCAAGTTGGCATCTTCTACAAAAACAAGGGAATTGTGGTTATCATTCCTATTCTTTAATATTTTCCTAAAGGACCTGGAAGAGTGAGAAATAATCATATTAAAAGAACTGGCAAATTAATCTATACTGGGAGAAAGTTGACAGTAGAAAGGCAAGCAAAGCAGGAACACAGGGAGAGGGAACCAAAAAAAAAAAAGCCTAATTTAGACACATCTGAGGTTGGGGGAACTTCTTAAAGAATAGAGGTGATGGCAAATGATCCAAAGCACTTCTCCTTTGAATAAAGGAGAAAATAGGGAAGAAGCAATCAGCTGGCAGTGATGGAGCAGGAAAAACATGGTTGAGCACAAATATGTATGGAATAGCACATCTACAGAGTGACCACTCTCCTGCTCAGCAGAGGAATTGCTCCAGCAAGAATTCTTTTCCCTGAGAAGCCTTCTGGAGTCAACTTCCAGGAGCAGTCTGGAGGAACTGCAGTCAATGAGGAGAAAATGGGAGCATGTGGAAGATGGATGAGATGAAATGGGGTGGGTAAAGGTAATCATACACTAAAGTGCCTCGCTAAAAGGGGCCTCAAGGACACAAATGTTTGCAGCCAGGGTGAAAACAGCAAAGAATTAGTTTATACCACCATATATATATATATATATAGGGTTTTTTTTTTTTTTACATCAGCCAACAGCTGAATGTCCCTTAGTCCTTCATTCCAACACAAGGTGGGTCCCATTACAAAGTGTTATCACAAAAATGGACTTGAAGTGATCATGTGAAATACATGACCTGGATCTCTGCAAGGAAAATGAGTGATTCCACATGGGGAACTGGACCATGGCATTATTCGATAAAGAGAAAAAAATGAGCAGAGATTAATGGACTGAACAGCCATAAAACTTCCATGAAAGTCTTCTCAAGGAGTGCTGGAAGATTGAAGGAGGATTGAAGAGGTGCTGGGAAGTGACCAGTCCTTCTGATCACAGGTGGCTTTCTTACATAATAAACCTGCTTTCCATCTATAAATTATGACTTCATATTAAACAATTTGAAACAGGAAATTCAAACATCTTCCCCTACTTTTATACATGTGACTGGCATCTCAATCAACAAATGTAATTGCAAATTTTAAAGAAAATTATAAATCACTCTCCTCTCTCACTGCACTTTTCAGCAGAAATATCATTTTATGCTCCTGATTTTTGAAGCTGACATGTTATTAGCATCATACATTATGTCTGAAACAATTGGAGGAAATAGAATTGATAAAACAGAAATAGAAAGCATCCAGCAATGAAAAAACTAAACCAATAACAGACTCTGAAACATTCATCAAAACATATTAGCAATAAATTTTAATCAGCAGGATGTCACTTCCCATTGAGTGAAAGCAGAGTGGCTGTGCTGTTCCCACTTACTGACATAATATAACCAGCACTACAGAAAAATTGGTTATCAGTTGAACTCTCAACTTGAATCAGAAGAAAGTAACAGGATAAAATAAAAATGAAATGGAGCAAATCAGAGCAGTGCAATGTGGAGCAGCCTGTATGGCCAGGAAGCCAATCGTGCACAGAAGGTACAGCTGCCACAGAGGCAGCAAAGGCTTGAAAAGAGAGCCCATCCCTATGAAGCCAGTGGAATTTTTTCCAGCAGCAAAGGCTGGTGATGTGTCCCTGAGTGATTTTTCAGGAGCCAGGCATGGAGCCAAGGGTGCCATACCTTGCTCATTGCCTTTGCATGTGCAGGGAACTGAGAGCAGTGCAAAAGCCTGAGGACATTCCCAACTCAGCATCCCCCATCCCACTCAGGTACCTCTTGGAGAGCTGAGCCCAGGGCTGGAAACTCCATCCCAAAAGAGGAGCGTGCAGGATCGTTCATATCCAGACTTGCCAGCAGGAAGCAAGGTTGCAGGCTGGGTTACAGAACAATCCTGTAGTAAGAACACAAATTCATCTGCAGAATGCTGTTGGCTGAGAGTAGTGTTACTACTACTACTACTGTCTTAGTACTATGGTAGGATGGGAGCTTCAGACAAGGTTTTTCAGGGAGACCCTCGCATCATGAGGTGCAGAAGGAACCCCCCCAGCTCCCTAAACTCCTTCTCAGAGAACACTTTGGGAGCAGATGGATCCAGTCCTGATCCCACACTGGTCTAAAAGAGCCTACAGGTGTAATCAAGGCTTTATACAACTCTGTCCTGCAGTATTAAGGATGCGACCCCAAATATATTTATATCAATTAAATAAATGATTTATTTAAAATTGTGATTATAGTGATTAGACTAAGAGATCTTAATAAGAATTATTTACACAGTACAGGCAGCTATAACTAATAGGGTGCACTATTTATTGAAGCAATGAGATCAAATCTAAAGAAACAGTTATTAAATAGGGATTGATGTCACTCACCCATCCCAGTGACCAAATCTCTTTCCTCAGCCTCAAGGAGTATCCTTGAGGATGTCCCCACTGCAGGGAGGAATCTCCACACACTCTCAGAAGGGGGGTGTTAGAAGATCCTCCCATTAAAAAGTGGGGCTGGGCTTTTATGGCCTAAAGTGACTCATGTCAGATGTCCCCAGGCTGGGTTAGATCAGCTGTCAGCACTGCCATCTGTTGGTTCCTCTGTCAGGAACTCGGGAGCCACTCCTCTGAATCAGGAAGCAGTCTGTCAGGAAAGCACGTTCTGCCATAATCCAGCTTTATGACTACATGGAGAGAAGGTTCTGAATCACGTTTGTACAGTCAAGCCAAGTATCCTGTAAGATCAAATATTCACTTTTTAAAATCCGTTCCCTCTCTGAAGGGTACATTTCTAATAGTCACACAAGAAAACTTTCACACATTCAGAAATACAGAGTCCCACCTAATTACTTGATTAAAATTAGACACTCACAAGTAAAACTCAATTCATATGGTCTACTATCCTACTGTCATTTAAGAACCGTGCTCTGTTTTCTACCCTCTAAGTGATAATGCTTCACTGATTGCAAGAAATTACCTGCTTTGGATCGTGTCAGAGTCCCAGCATTAAAATCCAGGAATCTGATTTGGAGCTCTGCATTTTTCCTTTTGCTGGAAAACTTAAAAAATCCTTTTCTTTGACAGACTTCATCATACCCCATTTGCATCCTTCCCTTTATGTGTTTGACCTATGGCTGTAATCTTTAGTTAATGAAAGAAGTTCAAAGAAAAGTTAATAACAGCATTCTGGAACTATTAATTAAAATCTGAAGTATCCCACCTTGGCTTGAATGTCTCCCCATATTTCTAAAGGCAAATAATGATACTGAGATCCAAAGTAATCCATCCTCAATGACTACCACTCCTTGTCATTTGATTGCCTCGATACAGCAGATAAATTCTGATGGCTGCAGTCCAATTTGAGGCATATGAGTGTGAAGAGCACAGTAATAATAAAACCTATTGACTCAGAATGGCTCTGCATGTGCAAGTGACTGCAAGGGAGAGCTTTCCTTCCACTGTTAACAGAGGCAAGGAGGCTCCATTTCTGTATCCAGGGCTGTAATTATAAAATAATTAGAAATAATCTACAGGTACCTAGAAATAGAGTTTAATACCAGGGGTAGGTATATAAATGCCAAATGTATGGGCTCTAAGCTGCTTAGCCATGGATTTCCCTGAAAGACAATTTAAATCAAGAGGAGCAGGCTCAGTGCAGAGGAACTTCAGTTCAGACAAACTTACCCTTAGGTTCATTAATAATTCCATCTTTCTAAATGAGCTGCCACAATTTTCTCTTAGTATAAAACACATATCTAATAATTATAACTGAAATTAATGTAAACCAAAATCAAGGGCAAATAGCAGAGAGGACGAGCAAGCAAAACAAAAATATCACAGTGTGAAATGATGCAAACCAAAACAACTTATTAACAGAATTACTCCCTCCAAAAAAGTTAACCAACACCAAAAGGCTTTTATCTCCACTCTACATGGAAATCAGCTCTAAAATCCCTCTAGCAACAGAAAAAGTGCAGCTGTGGCAATCCCACTGCACATTAAACTGTTTCTTTCTGAAACTCCCTGCTCCCCAAGGTAAGTGATCCCCAGAGAGGCAATCTCAAATGATGGCTGATGTAAAAGTCAATGGATTTGGAAGGGGCCATTCTCCTTCCATCAGGATAAATCAAAGCCATAGTCTCAAAGGAAAGGAAAGGATCCAACCCATTGCCTATGGAAAGGCCTCATGCATATTCAAAGCTGTGCTGCACCACAGCCTTCACTGGCCTGGTCCTGCCAGCTCTTCCCTCTGTGCTTGGCTTTGGAACAGCCACAGTTCCTGCTGTATTTCAGTCTTTGCATGGGCCCATGACTCAAAGCTAAATGAAGAATCCTCAAAAATTATCCCTCTGGCTTATCAGCTGAGGATGCTTTAACTTCAGTTAAGGCCCTTGGCATCAAAATAAGCATTTTTGTGTTCCCAGAGGTGTAAGCACATCCTGGGGTTCCACAGACATCCCAGGGACAGGGGCTCAGGCCGCTTCAGGGACAGCAGCTATTCCAGGTTCCAAGGAAACATCAGGGAAGTGTCTCCTCTACATCCAGCACAGGGAAACCATGTGGAAACCTCAGGGCACATAAATTCAGTGTTTCCCCCCGGTTAAGGCTGAATGCTTCTCAAGTCTGTATTGTTGGGATATGAGCTTTAAGCCTCTGGAATACAATCTGGATTTCAAAGCCCTAATAAGGTTTCATGGTATTAGCTCCAGTACCCTGGTGTAAATTTTATCTCTGATATCCCTATTCTTCCTCCCCACATGCCTGCAGCTGTAGCTGAACACAGGATTTCCATTCATGTTTGGCCATAATCTGCCCTGAATCACTCTTTCCTCTGCCACATTCCACTGTCAGAAGGCTGCAAATTAATTTTGGATTAAAGCCATTATAAAATCCAGCACTGCTGCATAAACCCACAACCTATTGAAGAGACAGCAGTTTTGTCAATTATTAATCATCATTTTCAGTCTCCTGGGAGCAGAAAACAAGGCCATTTTCTGGGCAGAGGGGAAGGGCTCCTATTCTCCTTTCTTTTTTCCTCCCCTTAGAAAAGCTCTCTTACTGAAAGCCTAAACAAAATTTTTTACCCTTTCTGATGCATCAATATATCAGTGTCCCAGAGTGAAAACTTGGCTACCAAGCCTGATAAATCATTTTACTCTGTGCTCTTCCCTTGAGTGCTAGAAGGGCTTTGGGCAGCACAGCCAATTAGGGCACTGCAGGGAAGGGCTCTTTGCCAGGAGCAGAGAGGAAAGGTCGGGTGCCAGGAGGAAACTCTGAGCCTCCCTACACAGGATCAGCTCAAGCTGTCCTCCTTATCTCCATCAACCAAGAGGAAAAAATTCCTTCCTGCTTCTTTTCTCAGCCCAAATAGGCAGACAAAAAATGGTTTGTCCAGTCTGGAAATGTCAGGGTTCCTGTCTCCAGTAAAAAGGCTCTGGGAAACCATCTGGGTTAGCCCAAGAACACACAAAGCTACTTTCAGAGCATTTACTAGCCCCCAATATAATTCTGAATGCTGCTGGTCCTTGCATGTAACTGTTCCCCTGTGTTACTGCCCATGGGAATTTAATGACCTCTCCATTAAGCCCTGAATTTCCTTAACTTGCACACTGGTATATGCACCACACTTGCCACAGCTCCCCAGGCAGATTTAGAAAAATGTCTAAAACTTGGAGCTGGGTCTGTGTTCATTCAATGCAATAAAAACCTGCTCAAAAATTTAGTGAAGTTTCAGAGAATAACAGAATCCCAGAATGGTTTGTTTTAGAAGGTACTTCAAAGCCCATCCAGCACCACCCCCTGCTATGGGCAGAGACACCGTCCACTAGCCCAGGTGGCTCCAAGCCCCATNGCCCAGCTGCCTCAAAGCCCCATCCAGCCTGGCCTTGGACACTGCCAGGGATCCTGGGGCAGCCACAGCTTCCCTGGGTACCCTGTGCCGGGGCCTCCCCACCCTCATAGGGAACAATTCCTTACATAAAGCCAATCTAAACCTACCCTTCTCCACTGGAGTATTCACCATTATTTTCTCCTGTCATTTCCCAGTTGAAATTGGAGCTATGTCAACATTTCAGCCATTCTTGAAATTCTCTTCCAACAGCTCATCTCTGCAGTTCTGTCCTTTGCCTCCTGAACCATGTGAGTTCTCCTGTGGTTTACTCTGCATTATAAAGGGGCAAGTGATGGAATTCTTAACTATGGTGGAAGGAAACACTTTTTCCCAATGAGCCCAGTATTTCCCTGAA